>JAJHUR010082025.1:8747-48207 GCA_027495735.1 Lutjanus campechanus | reverse complement strand
ACAGGTGTCCTTAAAGTGATACTCCACTTTACATGATAACCCACTCAATATGTACTCACCACTATGCTGATGTGATGATGGGTGCAGATCTTCAGTTCACAAAACAATCCTGGAGTTTCAGCAGAAAACAGGGTAGCAGCCTCATCCAGTACAATGGCAGTGAATGGTGGCCACGGATAAAACGTTAAAAAAAGAACACAAAACAAACACAAAATGTCTATCCTGCTCGTGTGGTGCTCGAGACTTCTGCATGTGCGGCCATTAAGATATATACAAAGTCTCGCGAGATCAACGCCATGTTTACATCCTACCGGCTACACGCTACAGCTGACATTTCGGCTAAAAACATGGTGTAAATGGCGTGTTTTGCAGTTAATTTTTAATGTCACGGCTCGCGGACACTTGGATTACACCACACGAGCAAGATGGAGACATTTTGTGTTTGTTTTGTGTTCTTTTTTTTAACGTTTTATCCGTGGTCACCATTCACTGCCATTGTACTGGATGAGGCTGCTACCCTGTTTTTTAAGCTGCCAGTATACTTCATCAGAACTGCTTGTTGGATGATTGAATATCTCCAGAAACCCACCGCACTTTTTCCAAAAGCAGACAATCCAACATCCACTCCCACTTAATACCACAATTAACCAGCTGTGTAGAGTTGCAAAGAGTTTGAACTTCTTTGAGCTCTGTTGTCATCATTTACAAAACTTTCTTTCATGTGTAGAACTGAGTGCAATGCCTTCCAAGAGAGACTTCTGAAAATCTGTTGTAATACCAGTATTTAAACGACCTTGCATCTGTGCTGGCTGACTTTTTTTCCCGCCTTAGTGTGAGGTGATCGGATCAGATTTCAGATACATTCAGACAAACCATCAAACGAACAAGTTCTTTTTGAGCATAACCTGACCCTTACTGCTTTAAATGACATGATGTGCAAGTTATCAGATCATCATGCATTGTAGTCCAGTTAACTGACAGATCGACTGTTTTATCAGTTTCATAATTAAAGCAGGTTGCAGCTATAGATGACAATCACTTTCCTCTTTCATTTCGAATTTCATCCACACCCATAGCCGAGTGGAAATCTCACTTCTGCATTCTATGTTCATCTCATAATGAAGGGAAGATAGCATATACAATTAAAGCCAAACACAGATGACAAGTGCATCAGTGTGCCCCACTGAAACTAAATCAACCAACGTCCATAAAAAGCAGCTGGTACCCATAACTGCAGCCCAGTATCAGTACCTTGCTGGCCTGGCGGCTGGCTTCCTTAAAAATCCTGGCCATTACTTAAAAGGTTGGCACCGGCAGAATGTTCTTTTAATATGCTTTTGATCCTGTGCCCCTCAAGAAAGTCTTTACAATTCTAAAAGTGGGCAAATGGTGATGTCTGTCCTCCTCTTAATGAGCGCACCCAGACATTATTCTCTTATGAATATTGCTCTCAGGCTGCCTGACCTGTGCAAAATAACGCTGTGGTACTCAGTCATAGAGTGATGGTAATGAGCGAATTTAATCACAGCTTTCGGCCTTTCACAAAACACGTGATATAAATTTTAAAACGAGCCGTCGCCACAGCCTTGGAGGAGGAGGAGGCATGAGGACTTTAAGTGGAATACCACAAAACTGAAATAAACAGTAATCATATTCCAATGGCCTCTGGATGCCCAATCAGTGTTTATAAGCATGACTCCAACAACGCCTCCAGAGCTAGGAAATATACAGACAAATCTCTGAGATGTGTCATGCTAATGTACAGTCTGGTGCTTCTCTGCAAACATACAGATTTACATGCTAAAAAGCAAGCAGTCAGTTTTTTGGTTTTAGTTGCCAGTTTATGCAAATGAGCTCACATTCTTGAAGGTTATTTTCCAGTCAGTCTGGTCTGTGGGCTACACTTTCTCTTCTTAGAGCGACCACCAACACAGAATAACACTCGCTCTACTCCCTACATAACTCACGCAGCAGTTTATTAGTGAGCAGCAAATTTCATACACTTTTCACTTGTCATTATTTTGCAACAGCGGTAAAATTTGCATTGATAAAATCTGCCATGGACGCTAACTTGTGTTGCAGTAACATAACAGGTTAGATAAGAAATGACAACTTGGAGAAAGTCACAAGTTGCATAGCAGCTAGTGGCATCTCGTGGGTGTCTTGGGATTACGTTCCATCATCAATGCTATTGCTGTTAGCCAAAGTTAATGATTTCGGTGGACAACCTGGCAGTTTAGTGTGGGAGTGAGATCGAAAAGCCTACACAGAAAAAAAATAAAAATACGGCAGACTGTGTGACAGATGAAGTGATCTGCCTTACAGGTGAATTCAGCGCACAAGGAAAGGAATGTTAAACTCGATTATTAGACCAATTACATATCTTACGCCAAGTTCATGGGTTTTCCTGTTCACCTCTCCATCATATGCTGAATCCTAAATTGGAACTTTGAAAATTGCTGATATAGAGCCTAAATTTTAATTTAGACAAATGGTGAATTGTTAGTGCTCCTATGAAGTGCCTAGTGGAGTGTTTACTGGTTACATGTTTCCTGTAAAACAGACAGCTAGGGAGGGACTTGTTGCAGACATTGACTGGCCTTTATAGTAGCCAATAACACTCCCATGATGCAGCGAGGCAGTGTAGGAAGGAGTGTGGTCCTATTAGCTGACGTTTCCCGGACTGAGAGAGCTCAGTGAATACCAAAACAGCCACCGAGACCAGCCAAGGCCAGGTCGACCTCAGGGAATAGGCTACAGTAACAAGGTGATTTTCTTGCTGGGTTTGGCTCCCAGTGTCCCGGGTGAGTCAGGACTAACTGAACTAATGGCAGTTAGCAGTTAGCTTACTTACTTTAGTAACAATTACAGTTATTTTTCCATCAGGAAAGTCTATAAACAACTTCTGCACTATACTCTCTGTCAGTCTTGAAAGCTTTGTTTGTTCCAGATTTGTTGTCTGCTAACAGTAGCTAACAGCTAACAGTTAGCTACTTTAGCAACAACAAAGTTAAGGCTATCTTTCCATTCGGAAACTATATAATTAAAAAACCTAGAATTGAAGCTGAGGAGCTGGATGACATCTGAGGGAAAACCAGAGTATATTTTCTTCATAAAATACAGTCCAGTTTTACCAAAATCAGTAAATAAAGTGTGTAGTTGTGCTTTTGTACAATGAGGCCCATTCCCTAGAACACACTGCAGTCTGCTCAGGTGCATGTTTGTATTTTCCTTCCATGCTCCACTGTGTCATAGGTGGGAAAGCATTTCATTGGATGCAAATTTAGCGTATGCCCCTGAGTGCAGGATGAGTCACCAACAACTTTTTTTTTTTATCATTTCCAGAGAAAGACAAACTGTAGCATACCTCAAAAAGTAAACAAACAACTAAAGAAATACTCCAGAATATCTACAAAATGTTTTTTATTTTTTTATTTTTATTTTTTTTTGTGATTGTTGGGCCAGATCCTGGAGTAGGTTATATAGTGCAATGTGATAAAAACACTTAAACATCAGTTTTGACTTCATGGCAAATTTAATATAGTGTGCTCTAAAGAAAATGAGGAGTGATATCAAACAAAGACTGGGTTAACAGCAGGCTTGTGTTACACACAACAGTACCTGACCTGAGGTAAAATACAGTAACATGAATGGACAACCGAATGCTACACATCTATTTTAAGTCCCAAGTCTTATTTTTCTGTTTTTGCCATCAGTCTTATCAGTAATCATCACATTTAATTTATTAAGAAACACAAGCCGACAGATGATCAGACATGTTGTAAATAAATCCTCAGATTAGCTAAATGTATTTGTAAGAGAAACCAAAGGCAGACAATAAAGTTATTACCCAAACTGTTGGTTGTAAGCATCCATTACAGTTTCTCGCTTCAGCTTTGACTTATAGTACTTACCACATTTTTTCAAGGCAACTATTAATTTATCTGAGACAATCTGGGTGACCTCACTTCCAAATAAAGTGCTTTAAATAATCCGGCTGAGCTGTTTATTGTTTGATCATCTGACAGCTCGTGTTTCTTCCTCTCGGACTGAGCTGAACGGAGCCTGCTGTCTTCATAGATCTAAGCAGTTACTTTTATGATGCCCGCAATGATCAGGGTTACACAAATGTAAAATCTGGTTTTAAGCAGACGTGCATGCTAATAGTTTCATATAGACTTATATATTTCAAGTCAAGTCAATTTACTTGCAGAAATTGTAGGAATACATGTCACTATTACAGATGTGCATTGCATTCACGTAATAAAAGGGGGGGGGCACAATTATGAGATTTTTTTTATTATGACTATGATATATTTTCTCATTCATTTCATTTTTTAAAATTTATTTGTGAGACGAAGTTAAAATTACAAGCTACAGAGGCCATAATTATGAAATAAGGCCTCTAATTTGGTTTTGGTCCTATTTAGGGAATGTAATAATGCAATAGTGCTACACACACTATGAGGAAACAGTAAAAACTCGATGAAGCCTGAAGTCAATGCATTGACGCACAGTTAAAACCAAGCAACTGTGTGGCTTTTTTCTTAATTGGGCCTTAAATCAAAGACCTTACAGTGAATAACGCGACATATCTGGGGGACGGGTAAGTAAAATGATTCAACAGCCAACAATAAATAGAAACCATAAAAAGTGGCAGAAAAACGCGAGGCTCCAGCCAATTTGAATGATGGGAGTAACATCTGAACAGGGACTCTTGGAGCGAGCCGTGACAGTTCACACTTATTTTGCCTCAGAGTGCTGTATTTCAAGATCATCTCCACCTCGCTCCCTTCAGCTCATCAGCACATTTGCATATCCTATTGCTAAAGTTTGGCAGCCACTGACAGCCTTCTAATTCTGTTGTGAAACATCTCTGTCTGAATCAAATGTGTGTTGTTTTTTTTTTCTTCTCTGCGCTGAGTCCTGGCACAGCGCACAGTAAGTGGGAGACTGACTCTTATATCACCAAATAACACTGCCATTGACTCATATGCAGGATGATCAATACCAGTCAAGCATTCTGAAGATTAAAACAGAATGACAATGTATTGAATACAGTGTCTTGTAGAAAGCGGGCCGTGTGCGAGTGGTCAATAAATGAGCTTGTCCTCATTAAAGGAGCAGATTAGAATAAAGAGGCCGGATTTTCTGTTCTGACACACAAAAAGGCTGACCCAATAAATTCAGCACAATTATAAGAGGTGCAATTAGTAGGCTAATATTTTACTGGCTCTGTGCACGGGGTGGACATAATTTATCAGCGGCTGCTGCTGCAAGTGCTGCTAATAAAGTGTTTTTGATTACCTCAACTGCTACGAAGATTTAGAACTGACTAAACAAGCTGTGCTGGTCTGACAGGGCTCTGTGTTTTTCCTGGAAGTGGTTCAACCCTGAACTATCAATCGTGTGCCATGTGCCTGATTTAGTCTCTCCACAGGAGAGAGATGGAACTTAATTTAAAGCGGAGATTCTGTAGTTTTACCGAGGATGTACAGCCAGTGTTGATGGTAAATGTAGTCAACTGAAGCAAGAAATCCTTTGCTGCTATATTAACTAAGAAAGTTCTATAACTAAGAGTTCTCCTGCTGCAAAATCTCCAGCGTCCAGCGATGTCACAAGTGATGTCGATGTTAGGGAAGAACTACATGCTGTTTCAGCTTGGATTACTAGTCTCCACCTCTGGGGTAAGCAGGGAATAAATGCTAAATGAGAATTTTTGTCACCTAATGCTAACAAAACTCACATAAGATGCATTCTGGTACATATTATCACAGCTCCTTGAGCATGAGAACAGCTTCCTCAGTCAATAAAGCACACACTGAAGAATTCATTGCTTCTGTTGACTACATTTACCATCAACACTGACTGGGCATCCATGTGAAATGTGCCAAACTTTCCCTTTAAGCCTTTAAAATATGGATGGAGCGTCAGTCTCTCGTGATGTGGAGGAACAGTAGGGGCTCATGTGACACTGGAGCAGCTTGGTTGTTTGTTTTATGTTTTTGTCTTGTTACCATCAGGGCATTGTTATGTTTTACCTGCTTGTAAAACCTGTAACCTCTATTTCAAATCCTTCATTCCCTCTGCGGTGCGACCACTGCTCTGTAGGTGTTTTAACCATTGTCATTGTTGGTATATGCTTTTGATGATCTTTTTTATCGTGCTTAGCAAGTTTATCAGTATTATTTATAGATCATATTCCACATTTAGCTCCCTTGTGTCATTATTTGTTTGTTTATATGCTAGTGTGCTTTTTTTTATGTGTAACATGCTGCTTCAATAAATTGCCCCTAGTGGGATTAATAAAGTTGCATCTTCTGCACAGGTAGCAGCATTTTTTCTCAGCATGGCGAAGGCATGCCCCACTCTGCCTTGATTGGCTTACCCTACATTTTTACCCCAAACACACCCGGTCTCACTCCTCGCGCTTAGACCAAACCAATTCAAAGGCAACGAGTACAAACCAATCAGAATCAAGCTCATTCTCATTTCCAACTTGATGTGTTGCCCCTCAGAGACTCATGCAGACATGCATGGTACTCATTAGTGACTGAAAGAGATGCACCAGGCTTCTAAGTGACTTCAGTATAAACCCATCTGCAGTATGAGTATGAGAAACTCCAGGCTTTCAATGTAGTATAAAGAGGGAGAAAGTCTGCACATGGAGGAGGTGGGGTGGACGGATGGCTCGAACAAACACAGGACTTTCACCCAGGATTTACCCAAATTCATATCCTATGTGACACCAAAATGTTAGTAAAAGTTGTAAGGTACATAATCATGTGTGCCAAGTGACTTTTGTCTTACAAGTTGCATTAGTGATGCACCTAACATATCTTACTTTTCCTTAACTTACCCAAGTAGTTTTGGCACGTTAACCTGCCCAAACTGCAACCGTTTCACAATGTTAGCCATGCGTTTGAAAGGCTTTCTGTCAGAAATTTCTCAAACAGCTGCTAAAGGCTACCTTGTGCAGTTTGACAAACAGCGTCAGTGGTTGAAGCACTGTGATGAGAATAGTTGGATGCTCACAGCATGTTACAGCGCTGTAAATGAGTTAATATTAGTGTACACACACACACACACACACACACACACACACACACACACACACACACATATACGTATATATATATCATTTTATTTACAATCATCCAGTGTTACTCTCATTGTATTTGGCCTGTTAGTGTTGCTATTTTCATACAGAAATTAAAAAACAAGGATGAAACTTTTGATGCTAGCATGCTACCTTCAACTTTAACTCGTCACTTTGTACCTGGTGGAGATGTGGATGCTTGCCAGTGCAAGAGACAGTGTGAGCTTGGTAGCACATATGCTAAAAAAAAAAAAAAGATAGAAAATAAACTAGTGAAGAAAACTGAAACATCTTTACCACTTTGACAACCCATATGGTGCATTTACATAAAGGAAAAAAAATGCAGTTGCAACGCAAATAGACACTAAATCTCGAATGTACTGTGTGATTTTAAGCCAGCCATTTCATGCCCCATGAGGGTTATTAAAGTTTATAGAAGTGAATTGGACTGATTGATGGTCTGCATTCCATCACTTAAACGTTACGACCTCCTGCAAATCATCACAGTCCACTGTAAATGTGCCATATTTGAATATGAAGAAACAATGAAAAATGTGTTTGTGGTGCGCATTGAAATATATTTCCAACTGATCTAATGAACTGAGTTGACTTGCACAGGATGTGCCTGTCTGCCTGTTTTGACTAATTATGTAAATTAAATTTTTAGTTCATCAGAAGTTCAGGGAGAGTTGGCAGGGGAGGATGAGATAATTTGAGAAATCATTCATTTTATCAGCCATTTGCATTTCATTTAAAGTCTCCAACATGACCCATTCACTTCCCCGTCTCTGGGATTAAACATGATTCATTCATGATTCCAGGATGAATTCCCCCCGGGGCAGGTCAGTCTTGTATCCATTTATCTTCTCATTTGTTTAATTTATGCTATATTTTGACGTTTCAAGAAAAATAATCTATATATGACAAATAAAGGTCATATTATTGATTTTTACCAATTACCTCTGTCTCTTTTTTGACTATCTTTATCTGTCTTTGAAATAAATTTACACATTTAGAGGGGAAAAAAGCAGATTTAACAAACCCTCAACAGGACAAAGACATGTTCACCACATATGTGTGCTAACACGGTATAATCTAGAGAGTTATTGCCACTTGACCATAATTGTGATTTATTGTCCCAAAGAGTAATAGCATCATTCACAGCAGGTGACATGTTTATTGTTGCTTTGTTTCAGGGCCCCCAGATTCACAATTCATTCATAAACTACATGTCTGTGCCATGTCAGTCGACTCTAAATTTAGGCTCAATGCAGCCGTGAAATTTAAACAAATGGTGCAAGGCCCCATCAATTGAGCATCATGGGGGCTTGAAAAGTCATGTATTTACTCTAATATTTCACTTTTCTTCTGCACTCAATCAACCGTCTCCCAGCGCAGTGGGAGAAAGAGTGAGTGAGGAAATTGAAGGCAAAGGCTGTTATATGTAAGAATCCCCACACCGCACTTCCTGATTTATTTTGTTTGCTCTCCCTCGACTCTTTTCCCTCGCTTACCTCTCCGTTCTCGCTCACTCATTCTCCCGCTCTCAATGTCTTCCTCGCTCTCCCTTCACAATTATCTCTTATAGCCTGTGAGGTGATTAATGGGTTTCATTTGACGTCCTCTCCTACTCTTCGCCGAGCACCAACAAATAAAACCAGGGCCCAACACACAAATTGTCCCTCAGAAGAGCCGTAAAACTCGGGGAAATACGGGGGCTGCAAAGACAATGAAGCAGAGAGATCTGGCCTTTGGAAAGAAAAACATTTGCAGAGGAACGGCCTGGAACAATTTCCTCTGTAGCCTCTCTCCCCAGAGAAATCCCCCTACTGCTAATCTACAGTTATTGCTACTGCCGACGGCAGTCTTCAAATTAAAGAGGGGAGGGGGATAAAAAACACTTAGACCTTATCGTCTTTCCACTACTCGTTGTTATAAACACTTTGCTTTTTCTGTGTTTCAGACAGGCTGTGCAGGTGGCATTATGTGCCTCGTCATTGGCTTAAAATTTCTGAATGAGAAAGCGCAGAGCTAATCGACTCAGAGTCTGAGTCAAAGAAAGCCTGCCTTTGATTGTAGTTGCTGAAGGAGTGTGTCGAGGCTTTGATTTTGGTATACCACTTACTACCATCTCTGCCAATTACTGAAGCCATAATAGTCCAAATGTGGGAAAAGAGAAGTTCTGAATTTCAAATGTCCACCCACTGGACTTGTAGACTTGTCTCCTGCAGAGTTTAGTCATAAATTCTGTGATGTGTGTGAAGTCTGCAAGAGCACTGGACCTTGAGGCGATTGAATGTGTTATAAGGACTGCAGACCTGAGTTGTTTCCAGGGATACAAGCAACATCTTGACCCTGTAATCCATCTCAGAGTATTTTTCTGAACAGCTCTGAATGGACATTACCTGGATATTGGAATGTGCCTCACCACATGTAGACAAACATGAAATATAAAAGAAAATAACATAATTAAAAGTAATGAATAGAAATGGTTTATTTGTACCATAAGTATCTGAATAATAGTTGCACTTACAATCTTTTTCTCGGGGCTGCATCTCACGACCTTCATCAGCAAATGGAGCTCATTGTTGTACATGTTGTACATGTTGTCCTTTACCCTCCATGCACCACCACCTGTTATAACATTACCAACGTTCTATACTTACAATAGAACCATCTGCTGATGAAGACCAGGACATTTATGGTGGTCAGCCTCACAGCAGGAAGGTCCATAGTCCATAGAATCTGCATCAATGCTTCACCATCAAAATCATCTACACGAGGTCAATTTTCCTGTTAGTACCCCTGACCAAGGCACTGGCTTAGAACTGGAGTTGGTCCCCGCATCCTAATACGAGGATGTGTTAAATGCAAAGAATTAGGCTGTGAGCAGAACCGCCAGACGCTCACCGGCAAGCTCCCCTCCAAGATGGGCTAGTTGTAGTGGCTCCTCCCCTGCGATCAATTTCCCTCGGGAGACCGAACCAAAGGCTAATGTTCCTGATACCCCTGCTCCCAGGATCACAGGACACACAATCCCTTCCCTCTCATTAAGGCGTGTAGACCCAGAACTATGAAAATTGATTAGCATTAGCATTGACATTAGTCTTTAATCAGTATTTAACAAATGGTATGGCTGTATACTTTTAGGGCCCTATTCAGGTGATCTATAGCACATGCTCCAAAATGCAAGACGCAAGGGCATTTAGGGCGTGTCCAGCTCCAGTTTGCTATTTAAACGGTGCATAATTTGAGGGCTAAATGAGGCGCAAGGCACAATGGGGTTGTATTTTAGCCTCTTAATTAAATATCTACACAATGTGGGTCCTGGACGTGAAAATGACATCTGCATCAATCGGAAAATAGCAGCTGCGCGTCACTTTGCGCTGGGCTGAAGATAGAGTCCTTAGTCTTGTTCGTCTGTCAACTATTCCCGAGGTAAATTTATTTTACTTCTAAACTCATTGATGCTTTATAAGACATAATTATGTTTTCATTACTGTATGATCACCAGAAAATAGTTGTGTGTTAGTTCCCTTAGAGTATGCTGTTTCTACTTACAGAGGATGTGGGTCCCCTTCCATGGAGGCCGCTATTTTGAACTGCCATTTTTCTACAGTAGCCCAAAATGGACCAACCTAACACTGGCTCTAGATATGGACTTTTGGTTTTGCAGTTCTGTGGTCATGGTAGGGGAGGGTGAGAGGGTGAGAGAAGGTGTTTGAAATCTACAATCTCACCACTAGGTGCCACTAAATCCTACACTCCTGTCCTTTAAGAGCAGTGTTACATGGTCTCAGATGTATAGCTATGAATTATGAGTGAACAAATGAAATGTGGTGGTGTTTGATCAACGGGCAGACTTTCCAGTTTGCTAGAATTCCGCATGAGGCTGCTCACAGACTTAATGAATTGTGAACTTGCAGTAGTGGTGTGTAACTAAGTATATTTACTAAAGTGCTGTACTTTTTGTACAGTTTCGAGGTACTTGTGCTGTACTTGAGTACTTCAATTTTCTGCTACCTTATACTACTCCATGTCATTTCGGAGAGAAGCATCCTACTGTGCATTTTAATCTGTTGGATAACTTCAATTATCATTTACTTTGCAGACTAATTATTAAAAGTCAACAGATAAATTATAGATTAAGCTACCCAGCAGTATATAAAGTAATTAAAATCATCCCCATCCTTAACAGCCACAACATTAAAGTAAAGGTCAAGGTAAAGACCAATTTAATTGTGATCATAAAATCATACAGAGTATGATTATGCAGTCAAATCCATGGCATTTATACATATATTCATAAAGTGAAGTACGCATAAATGCATCAATAAATATAAACCAGTATAATAATATATTACTCTGAAATGGGTTATTCTACACTACACACTTTAAGTATATTTTGATGCTAATACATTTTAATCTTTTTCTGAAATAAGTTTTGAATGCAGAACTTTAACTCGTAACAGAGTAGGCTATTTTTACATACTGGTATTGCTACTTTTACTTGAATAAAAAATCTGAGTACTTCCTCCACCAGTATGCAGGCCCTTCAGTCTCTGGACTTCACAGATATGCCCCTCAAGTCCATAAGTCTGCAAGTGTGGGACGAGTCCATCATTTAGATTCAGCTGAGGACGCCTCTGTGAATTTGGGGGAAAGCAACAACCACTAAAGCTGACTGTGATCAAATAAATAAACTCACCAAGAAACATACTTCATGAAGCTTGAAAGTGAAAATGATTCTATTTTTTTCTGACTTTGTTCTACACTGTGACAACCATAAAAGACAGCACATGCAACAATTTTAGTGCCCCGTTGAATAGTCGCATTAAAAACATATTTTCATAAGCACACTTTTTTTTTCTCCAACAGCTTTAGTGCATGTTTTTCAAGTAGAAGGGCATGACCAGTGTCTAATGTAACTGATATAACTTCCAAGTACAACCCTAAGCAATCCTCCAACTGAACATTGTTAGACGAGGGGGGCCTTTCCTCCTCGCCCCAGGCCGTTTTCAGCAGTCTTATCCATGAGGCCTGGTAGGAAATGCCAGCCAATGACATTCAGCTCGGTAAAGGGTACATCAGTCCATCTGCTTTGCAGTTCGCAGCTGTCTGACCACTTACCAAACCCTGTCTGGGCATCATTACCGTATGTTCACCGTCCTTCCGACAAGTGGACCCTATGTGAGACAAATACAAAGGCAGCCCTGAGGTCGTTCAGGAGTGAAAGTACCGGAGAAGAAAAGGACAAAACTAATGTTACTGTTTGCCACGCTCGCTGCGGCCGCACTGTACAGTGATGATGTAAGTGTCCCAGCACGTCATAACATCATCAGTACATAGGCTGCTATACATGCAGCGTGACATTTAAGTCCTAACCAAAGGCTTTTCATAACTCCATGTTTTTTTTTTCTCCTTATGATGATCAAATGTCATTTTCATGCAAACAGGACTGCAGCAGAGTCATGCAGCCTCCTTAAACTTTGCAGATATTCAGATGCCAATTAGCAAATGGTAAAATATAACCCAGCCGAAGGAAAGGTATTCAGCAGAAGTGGATCTCCAATCAACCAAAGTGCCGGCAGGGTCCACCACAGTGTTTTACATTAACAAGGAAACTAAAGCAATGTGTAGGTAAGGGAAGATATAAATCATTCCAATCACCCGTCTTGAAACCTTGAAGGAATTTATTGCCAAGTGTGGAACGGGAAGGTGGCGACAGCGGTATGGCAGCAGGGGTGTCTGAGCGAGCTTTACAAGCCTCTCAATAAACATATGAATAATTTTGAGAGAGTCGTTAGGAGCAGCCTGCGCTCTTGATCTTAAATCGATGCATTGAGGATAAATTAAATGCCACAGAGAGGGAAAGCAGCGGGCGGAGAAAGAAGGAAGTGAACTGAGGCAATATTACAAGGTGATTAAAACAGTGTCTCTGTGAATTGCTACGCTGGGAGGCTGGCACACAATGAGGAACAGGGGTGTAAAAGAAAAAGGCAGGAGGCTATCTTTTAGCCCTGATTTGTTGAGGAAGCTTTTTTTTTTCCAGAATGTGCAGATTTCAGCTTTTACGTTTTAGCATTTGCGTCTTGTAAAAAAAAAAAAAAAAAAAAAGTGTTCGACATGCTGGTGGAGCCAGGCGTCAGCACAATCATGACTCGAACTGGATCCTTTGAATATAAGACTCAAACATTTTTTAAGCGTTTATCCAAATTTTCCAGCCCTCTCACACACAGAGCTTAATGATGAGTGAAGTGAGTATTAATGCTAAACGGTGCCTCAAAACAACATATATTGCTTCTTCTCCTGTACACTGTGAACTAGAATTACTGCCGCGTAGTTGTGTGCTTCTGCCAACCAGTCGAGTTGCAGTTGTCTGTCCAGACTCATATAATATATGTAGGGAAGACGTACAAGGAATTTGATAAAAAGTTATTAAGTGCAGTGAAGTTGACCTTTGACCTTTTGGATTCAAATTGTCATCACTTCATCATTTTATTATATTAGATATTTGTCAAAAATAAACATGAATTCTTGAGTTGTTTTTGTTTTTGACCTTTGACATTAAACCACCAAAATCTCATCAGTTCATCCTCTAGTCCATGTGAATGTTTGAACCAAAATCTGAAAGAAAGAAAGAAAGAAAGAAAGAAAGAAAGAACGAAGAAAGAAAATTCGCTCAGGTGTTCCTGGGATATGAAACAGTGAACACGACCTTTGACCACCAAACTAGAATCAGTTCATCCTTGAGTCCAAGTGAATATTTATGCCAAGTTTGAAGAAATTTCCTCAAGATGTTCTTGAGATATCATGTTCATAAAAAGGGACGGACAAATGAACAGCAATAGAATAATACTTCTGTCATACAGAAATTTAGTGGAATTGTGATGGATTGAATAATCAGCAATAGATTAACATCATTGGCCTCATATGGAGTATTTTATCTGGATGTATAAGTATCTCCATTTATATCATAGTTAAAGGTTAGAAATATTTACTTCCTGTTGTGACAGTTTAAGTACAGTATTTTTGTGTTGTTGTTTTTTTTGTCTTATGTTCAAAATGAACTCCAGCAGTACTGTCAGTAGTTGTAGTTACCAGGGGGAGACAGCAGGGGGAGTGTAATGCTGTTGAGCTACCTGACGGTGCACTTCACGTGCTCCTCTCAGTCATTACAGCCATGGCCTGAGGAAAGTTTGTGTCCGTGCATTATTCACTCATTACTCCAGTTTTCAGGTATGTGGCCCTCATAATAAGAGTTGTTGTTTACTTGAGTGTTAGTTGAATGTGTAGACATGCTCAGGAGAGTATTTGTGTCGCAGTATGTCCGTGCATTATGAAGTAATTAGGCTAATTACCTGACGACGAGTAAAGCTAACCGGTGGCGATGCTAGCTGCACTGCGCTGTTGTCTATATGGTGGTCCGTAGCCTCGGGAAAATTTTCTGTTGTTGTGTGTAATGTTAGCCTGTTGTGTATGTACTTAAATGCTGGATTCCTGAATGTGCTGTTAGAGCATGGTTTAAAGCTGCAGTATGTAATTGAGTAAGCTGAGTATATTTTGTTTGTGTTTGTTTGTGTATTTTGTGTGTTAGTATTATGTTTAACTTAAATTGTTACTGAGGCTTATTATGATTTTCTTACCTTGCATTTTCTGTGGTAATATTTCACTTAGTCTGCTGATGTTTTTAGTTGTATGCAGTACAAGAATTGTATATTTTGATACTGTACTGATGTATGTTATTTCAAAGTCAGTCACTACACCCATGGCCTGAGGAAAGTTTGTGTCCGTGCATTATTCACTCGTTACTCCCCTTTTCAGGCCTTTTACAGAATCAACTTAAATTTTGTCATTAACTTAACATTAATATATTGGTTTTATTTACTGAAGTCAAACTTATTTTTACTGGAGTTAAAATTTGTTGTATTTCTTTTTAGAAAACTTAAGAACTTAAACACAAGTACTTCTAACTTGAAGTCTTTTGACTTGTACTGTAGTTCAATCAACTCATTAAATTAAATTAAATTTCTAAAGAAACACGATCAGCTTCCCAGCATGCATTGTTTGAGAGTTAAAATTCTCCTGAGACGCTTCTGGTAATAGTTTGAAGAAAACACATGTGATGGCAAATTGTTGTGTGTCTCAAATGTCAGTCTTAAAAATCTTAAAGATAAGTTACACTTCCTTATTTACACATTAATGAAAATGCAACAAACCATGATGGTTAGTATTGAGTTAGTATTCATTCCTATCATCTTACACTTAAAATGTAATAAATTCGCAGGGAGCAGTTTCACATGTTATCTTTGTGCAATTGCTGGAAAAAAGTAATTCCAGCAGGAGCGTCTGCAGCTGTAAGTTCTTTTGTGCAAAATGAAGAACCGACTTTTCAACCTGAGAAAACATGAAAGGAAATTCAATTTTTTTGTAATGTTCATTATTGTGATTGAAGAGTTGTTGGTTCAACTTTAATATCTTAAGCTTATTGAACATGTTTTCTCGAGTACGACTAAATTAATTTGACTAGAAACGTTTATTTGTTTTGAATAATGACAAGATTACCTCAACTCGTCTTTTACCGTGTTCTGTGTACTCAGGCTAATATTGCACACATTTAACCATAACAAGTTGTTAGTGCTGTCATTGTTCTGTCAGGACTCTGATGCTCCATATTGAGGGGGGAGTACATTTGGCTCCTGCCTTACACTGGATTAAACTAATCTGATTTGAGCCTATGATGAATCTTATTGGATTTGTGACCCTGCTTTCACTTCCAGTGGAATAACCCACAGAGACATGGGAGTGCTAAAGAAGAAAATAGGTGTGGTGATGAGGGCCAGATGAGATCAAACAAATAACACAACCTTAAATGCCCCCATCGAAATCCAGAATGACTGAATGAGCGTTAAATCTGCATTTACCCACGAGACAGAACGGGGGCATTAGGACAGAAAAAGCAAATTATTATGTTCGTACAGCAAAATCCTTTGAATTGCAGATGAAAGCAAGTAAAACCTATTAACTGCCTCATAATACGCTGGTGGCACACAAGCGCTTATCAAGACACACTATTATTCAGCCCCTGGCAGACAATAGTAGTGGTATGTTATGGCCGGATATGTTACAAGGATGATTGCTGCTTTTGCTTCAAGGGTCCTGTTCTTTCCAAATGTCATATTTGCGTAGCTTGAGAAGAGAAAAGAAAAGTTCATAGCCAGAGTGCCTTTAATCCATTGGCTGACATTTTTTTATTGCTCAGCAGCAAAGTGATTTACACCATCCCGGTAGTGCAGCCTGAGGAGTAATACCATCAATTTGCCCTAATTCAGTTTCAGTGACAAGCCTCTCGCGCTGGGTAAACCCATTCCCTCTGATCACCTCACTGTTTAAGTGGCCACCAGTTAAGAGTGTGGCTTTGCAGCACAAAGCCCAGTGTCCCAAAGTGCCACCACCGACAACAATTTTTGAAGTCAGATTACTGTCAAAACATGAAAAATCCCAACGACAAGCAGGTGAAACGGCTGTATTTCTTAAGGAAACTTAAGAAAGCAAAATTCCTGTGCCAAGTTGTCAGCTTCTGAGGAGCGACAGAAAGTGTCACAAATTGGCATGTTTTGTGCACGACCCAGGTCAAGAGGACTCTGCAGTGTGATTAAAATCACCCGGACAACATGTGCTTGTACCTAAACGACAGAATCAGTAGTTTGATTCCAATGATTCCCAAATGACACACATGACCGTTAGAGAATACCAGCAGCAGGTGAACTGGACCTTGGTTACACTGAGATTCGTCGTCACGTGATTAACAACACCACAACTTGGCTAGGTCTAGGGAAAGATCATGGTTTGTGTTAAAATAAGTTAAGTTATGTTAAGTACATGATGTTAAGTGAGTACATTTACTTACATATATTAGTTAAAATAAGTCAATGCTGGCTTGGTTTCACAGAAGACATGAACTTTGCTGTCCTGGGTGAAAGTCTAGGTGTGTTTGGTCCTTCCATCCACCCTGAACTCCTCCCTGCATGGACCTTCATGACATCACCTGACCGTCTCCTTTGTTCCTGTTATAATTATTACAGCCACTAGAGGTGGCAGCCTGACAGTAAACCCAAATATGGGTTGTAATAAGATGCTACTTGCATAGATGACCAGTACGGTTGTTTTTCTGGAGAGGGCGGGCTGGGCCAGAACATCAATGGTACCCATCTACTAAGCATCAAGGATATCAGGGAGATGAGGTGCCTGCGCAGAGCCCAAAGGATACTAAAAGACAACACCCACCGCAGCCACAGCCTGTTCACCCTGCTGCCATCTGGCAGGGATACAGCGGTATCCGCCGCTGTACCACCAGACTTAAAAGCAGCTTTTTCCCCTCAGGCTGTGAGACTCAATTTGTCCTCAGCACTACAGCATAAAAATGTTTTTTTTTTTTTTTTCCTGTGCAGAAAAACAACTTGCATTCATTCTGCAAATCTGTGTTGTAGAATGCCAAATAATTGAACCTTGAACATTCTAAGTCAATATTTTGTACCATGGTGGCTCCAATAGGCGGCGAGAGCTACGAAATTTTGTCTACGACTTAGAAAGCAAGGTTCAAACTTTCCTGACCTTGGAAACAACTTTACCACAAGGTCAGTTTAGTTGCTGTTCTGGAGCTTGAGAAATGGATGAGAGGTCCTTAAAACGAGACTTTACTTGAATTTTCTTAGTTCTGGTCGTCTATAGGAGCCACAATTGTTGTAGCTGCTGGCTGTTGGGATCAAGAACAGAATATGGGCAAAGGTAAAACTGCACCATTTAAGTTGTAAGTAGAGAGTGACAATAAACACTTCCAGAAATAGGAAGATGACATGCAGTTACAGTATGATTGCTTGTCTTCATGGATGCCCAGGTACCTTTTTACATACAAATTGTTCCCAGTGCAGCTTTAAAGATCCATTTCTAAGATATGCACCTGCTTCCTTCAATAACTTTTTAAAGCTTTACTAGCTGCAAATGTATTTTTCTTAATGTTGGTAATATCTCTCTATAGTCTGCACCGTTTTTCTGTAAGTTAAAGCCAGCCCTTTATCGGCTTTCCACCCAGAATGCCAACAACTGGTGCTCTGTGGTCTGTCCACTTCTGCTCGCTCCCTCTCTCTCCTTAGATATCTCATCCTACTTAATACCAAAGCCAACCATGTGTGATATTGGCTGTGCCGGCTTTCCAATGGCCGCGATCCACCCACTGCACTCCAGCAGCATTTTGCTTCACCAATGGTCAGGAAACCGTGGTTATTCTGGCTCAAATTTTCTTACAAGAGGACAGCGTTGGGGCATCAGAAGTGACTTGAAATAAATCAAATTACCCTTGTGGTCATGCTGGTCATTATGCCCTGTTTCTTGAGATGGCGGTGAAGGGCTTGTCTTCCTGTCTTGTGCTCTGCCTTACCTAATTCTGAAGACAAAAATAGATGTCTGTGGATCTTGCTATACTTACATTTCAGAAGAAAGACAGGTCGCATCTCTTATAGGGTAATTTGGGACACATTACAACAGAACAGAACTGTAAACTAAAACGAAAGCACGTACCTGCTCCTTCCCCCTTCAAGAACAATATGTGAACCAGATCTACCCCAAGCAACAGCTAAAAGTACAGAGGCAGAGGAATATTTTGCCTGTGGGTGACTGCGCAAACCTATTGTAATACTGTAGGCAGATAATGTAACTTCTGATTTCTAGGCATTGCATGGGGCCTGCCAAAGAAACTGATTTCACTTTAGTTTACAGCATGTGTCCCTAATTACCCTCTAACAAAGTCAGATAAGGGTCTAATACTGTAGTTAGTTATTTTTTTTAATACAAGGAACAAGTTGTCACACGTTATTGGTGTTCTGTAAAGTGTGATCAAAAGATATGTCTCCTAAAATATTTTGTTTTAGTCTGCAAGGTGCAATGAGGAATTCAAGCTCAAGATATCACTAAAAGCTGACATTATTTGCTTAGAAGTGTTTCATATTCCTCGAGATCACATAACAGGATCAATCATATGAGAGACCCTTCCGTCTGGGGCGGATTTTCTCTGAGCCTCCACACTCCAGCTTGAAGCTATACTGAGCAGACAGTGCTCCTCCCTCCAGGCTTTTATCCATTGTCTCTTTACAGCAGCGTTGCCATTTGTTACAGCAACTTTTTTTTCCCTCTTAGACATGAGGAAAAATGTGCTGCACACATGTGACCTGGGAAAATGGAACAAGGTATTTCTCTGCACCTCCGTCAGCGCTATCGACCAATCAATTAGAACATTCTTCCCTCTGCGGCGCAGTTTCTGCTTTAAGTTATACCCCACGAATGCCTCTTTTCTGTCAGTGTTATGCTTGTTTCCATAGCAATGACTCCCATGCTCCCACACTCTCTACTTCCAGGTAGGCACTGCCGGGGTGACAATGCTTCACTGAAGAATTTCTCATCATTACAGCTCCTCCTGCTAGACTAAAGAGAGATATTCTAGCAGTACGTCAATTGTCCTTGAGTGTGCTCCAATAAATTTTCATTGATATCTCGTTGGAAGGCTCAGGCATTAACATTCAACATACCAGAGCAGCTTTGTACGTATGTGTGCGAGTGCGAAGCTGAATAAAAAGGGTCACAGGAGGGGAAACAGAGTGGGATGGCTTTTTTTGCTCCACACCTGATAAATATCAAGGCAGAAAAGAGAGAAACTGAGCGCAGCGTTGTGCGTCCGTGTACATCGGAATTACTTTGTTTCACGGTTATGTCACAAATCTTAACGCTATGCCTTATGCTGGCATCCGCTGGGCTCGGAGATTACGCTGTTTAGCCTGAATTTAGCCCCCACCGCCAACACAAATTGAACATTTCTTCAAGGTCAGCTCCCCACATCTCACATCTCACATCACTGCCCCCCCACCTCCCCTCGCCGGCTCTGCTGACGTTGCTCAAATTCTAACTGATTTATCTGGTTGCCTTTGTATGATTCAACAAAATGACAAATATAGGAGCCAGCACAGAGCTGGAGCAGGACAGACCAGCTGCAACATATAAAAACCTCTAAGCTGCGCTTTATGACAATAAGCTCTTGATAGGGTTTATGTGATGAAGAGTGATTTTTTTTTTTTTTTTTTTTTTTGGACAATGTGCCTCATTTTTTTTGGACAATGATTTTCATTTAAGCACAGAAAATGCTTGCAGCCAGAATGCACAGGGATAAGGGTCTTGCAGCAAGTCAATTAGCAAATCGAGCTTGATTTAATGTTCCCTCCACCATCTAATCATGTAAAACACTCGAGCGCTGTGGTGATTTATCACGTGCCAATCTTTCCCACTTCCAGCGAGGACCGCACAGTGTGTGAAATGGATCGAGCCACTTTCATTGTTTCATTTCTTCGCTCATTTTAGGCATATGTCTGTGACCATCCATAGATGCCAAATTAAAAAAAAGAAGCTGTTTTTGTTTCTGGAAAACGTGTGGCTCAAAGACAAAAAGAAGACAAAAAACTTCTTATCGTTGTCTCTGCCAGGTGTAAGCCTGGAGGGGATGATGCGATTGCTTGCATGTGTGTTTCTGTGTGTGTGTGTGTATATATGTGTGTGTGATCAATGACCCTCTGTGATCCAGAATTTTTTGAAAAACCTTCAAAGACATTTTTTATGCCACTATGCTGGCAACAGCCATGGCCAGAGGCATTATGTTTTTGGGTCATCCCATTCTTAGGAACACCTTTTTTTTTCAAACTTGGCATAAAAGACCATTTTATACTCAAGGAAGAACTGATTAGATTTGTTGTCAAAGGTCACAGTAGCCTTACGTCCATCCTACTCTTGTGAACGAGTGAATTGTAATCTGTTTCAGCTCCTGACACTCTCACAGTAAATAAAAAACAAAAGACTAGTTTGACAATGTTGTAGAGGTCTGTGGGATTGTGGGAGTTATCTTCACTCTTGTCCAACCACTGGAGCTGATGAAAATCTGATGCGACTGAGGCAAAAATCATTTTCTTTTGACGAGGTAAAATTGAAGTTTTAATTCACTTTATATTTGACATATCTGATGTATCCCGTATTTCCCCAGAAGCTAGAGCAACTAGCGCCTAGCTAACTATGTGACTGACAGGGGCCTAAAAAAATATTATAACAGAAGGTAATATTTTTAAATATTAAATTATTAACCTGTTATCATAAATAGAGTATTTTATTTACAATGTACTGATAAAACTAATGGTTTATTTTTTATTCTCTTGTTTCAGGCAAAAACCAAACAAAACTAAAAAAAACCTCTATTTACATAAATGGTTCAGTCCTGCCCCCAAAGCAGGCAGCATATGGTGTTTGTTAGCAGTGAATTGCGAGTTAGGTGCATGGTTTGGTTTGGAGTGCTGTTGAAGCAGCATCATGTCTCATATTAAAGATAAATCTGGCTTCCAAAACAGAAAGAAAAGAAAGTTCAAACATAATTACACAATTCTTTAAAAAGAAAGGTGGGTTTTGTCTGTGAGTGGAGGAAATGAATTAATTTCGGCCATACTGACATAGGTTACTGTTGCTGGTTACTTAATATTTTGACACTTCACTCTTCTTTTAGCCGACATTTAATCAGTGCAGGCAAGCTTAAAGCACTCTGCTCATCCGAAATCAGTTGTTCCTGTTGCCCCTGGTGCCAGGTATCACAGATGCAGAGTCAGCTTCAGGCTCAGCCACCCTGTCTCCTCAGCCCCCACATGAACCTGCTCTCTTCTCAGCTGAAGAAGTTGAGCAGCATTGTGTTCGACGATATGTAAGTTGGCAAAATTGCAGGGGGTCCATTGCAGGTCTTTTTTTTTCTTTTTTTCTTTAGTATTATTAAGAAAAAAAAGAAAAAATATTACATCCTTTTCAGTGACAAGAATTCAAACAATTTACTTATTTTTCTGCATAATGATTATTTGAAACAAACAGCCTATACGGTGTCCTGGATGCTGGACAGTTTGAAGCATTGAGTGAACGAGTCTGAGTGACAGTCAGGTGCAATTTCAAAATAATTCTTTAATAATACCTTGATGCAGACTGAAATATGGTCATTTACTTGACATCTAGTGGTGATACACAACTGAAGGCATTTAGATCAATATTCTGCAGGATTATTTTCTTCTGTGGTGCTAATATGTAAATTCTGCTGCTAGGAGTCTCTTTCACATTAATAGCAAAATATGTTTGATGATGTTGTGAAGTCGCATGGAATTATGGGAGCTGATTTCTTCACTTTTAAACAAGCACCATGATGTGACTCTGGTAGATTAAAGTTTTATTCATGTTACCTTTAGTCACATTTGTCCGCCTTACTCACTCTCTGACATATCCCAGCAACATAGCAACTAGCTAACAGCGCTAGTAGAAAACGCATCACTACCTTGAATAAATGATGGATCTCTCTGTGTTTGAACATTGTTGGGAACATTTGGGACAATGTACGTACACAACCCAATAAAATATATAACATATGTCGAGTGTTTTTGGTCATTTTCACGTGGAAATGTCACACATCATAGCTTTAAAATGAGTTTTATTCCATCTGAGGAGACGTGGCTAAAACTGTTGCTTGCAGTATATCAAGGGTGTCAGTCTGAACCTTTCAGGTTGACGTGTGAAAAATGCGTGTGACTTCACTGCAGCTGTGTGAAAGCAGACAAGAGAACGCGGCAAAACGCTAGTTGTTACAGACAGACGGAACAAGTGAACAGGTACATTTTGTAAGTGTGCAATCGCCCCCCGCTTCCCTCAACGTTCAGCTATCTGTCGAGACATAAACTGCCAGCTCTCTTTCAGACTCTCACACTACATGTAAACTAAGGGTAAATGTGAGTTGAAACTTTATTGTTACTTGTCTTTGGATTGAGAGGCTATGACATTTCCCTGAATACAGTTGAGCGGCTCTGGCCAGCGGCCCAGTGTGCAGTGACAGGGTTCCTTTGTCTGTTTCTCACTCTCTGTGCGTGTGGGCCTGTGTTTAATAAGAGACAGGATAAGTGCATGTCCAGCTTGACGCCAGAGTCTTGCTGGGGAAGTGTCGAGTATCACAGCCCTGGATGGCAAGAGATCAACAGAGGTGTCTCATCCACTCACTCAAACGGCCGCCCCGCTCACACTTGTTCATACTTTTATCTGCTCACTCACAGACCCTGTAAGCAAATAATGTCACAGAGATAATGTCAAGTAAATCATCAGCAGCTTTAACAAACAAAGACACCTGAGAATATTTTAAGAGGTAGGAGTAGTAGTAGACCTCTGTCTATAATTCAAAATTATTACAATTGATCTTTTTTCATTATAACTGTGTAAAATACTGTTTTTTTTAAACTTTAAAGGGCTATTACAGCAATTTACAATTACACTTCCATAAGGTTATAATTGTGAGAGGCAGATTTAAAAAACAATGGTCAAATCAATGCATCAGAAGCCAAGACATGATGATTTTTACTTCTTAGGTGTGGATCAAGCTCCCAGAACACTGGATCATTTGCTTCCCATAATGCAACTTTTGTTCAAGCCACTGGGACCTCATTTACTTGACAAGTTCCCAAACTTTTTCAGCTCAAGACCCAAAAAATACATTTCAATTATTGAAAATGTCTTTTGTATCTGTAGTTTTTAGTTTATTTTCAGATAACTACAATAACATTGTTGTCTTGCAAAGATATTTACTGAAGTTAGACATCCATCTATCATCTGTCACCGCTTATCCCGACAGGTCACAGGGAGGTTGGAGTTTATCCCAGCTGACACTGGGTGAGAGGTGGGGTACACCTGGACAAGTTGCCAATTCATCGCAGGGCATGTAGAGACAAACGACCACTCACGCTCACACCTACGGGCAATTTAAAGTTACCAATGAACTTACCATGCTGCATGTCTTTGGACTGTGGGAGGAATACCCAGGGAGAACCCACGCAGACAGGAGGAGAACATGCAAACTCCACACAGAGAGGTCCTGCCCCAGCCACAAACTCCCCAACCCCGAGCCAGGTGGGGGATTCAAACTCAGAACGTACTTGCTGCGAGTGCTAACCACTGCCCCACCATGCTGCCCCACTGAAGTTAGCATACTGCATAATACCACTCTGTGCAACAAGAGGCGACAGTCCAATCCCCCCTTAGTTAGATGGGAGATAAATGCGAGCGGCGAGTTGGCTACTTTAAAAATATCTCCTAGCTTTTGTGGTTTAATAAATAAACAAAATATTTTTACATTTGTTATACAAAATAAACCAGACACTTTTTGAATTCAAGTTTTTCTCTTTCACTGAACTAAGACAAGTTTAATAGTGATATAAAATAATCATAAAACACACTTGATCCAACCTGACCACAAATAAAAATAAAACTCACACCCAGAGTTATAGCCAATTATGTCGGTAATGTATTGCCTCTGAGCTGTAGGCTTGGTTAGACTTGAGTCAGCTACGGGCCATTAGCTACAGGGCTAACAGCATCTAGGAGACTAGCTACACTGAGAGACAGACAGAAAAGAGTAAAGTGAGCAGCAGCAGTTAGCTGTATGCTGCCCCCTATTTGTTTGGAGTTACCTTCAACAGGTGGCCATATTTTACACATTGCCCCTTTAATGTGACACCATTTTGGAGTTTTCAAAGGCTGAGCAGGACTCCCCATGAGTGGTAAACAGATCTTCACTTGTTATCATCAACTTTTCATGATGAAGTCTGCATCTTCTCCCTTTGCCACTCTTCAGCTTGTCTTCTCTATCTGTTCCTCATCAGTGTGTTTTACTCCATGCTCTCCAGGCCCTGCTGTACCACACCTGTCCGCTACAGATTCACCTGACTGCTCTCGCCATCAGCAACGTCCCCGCACAGCTGTTCCTGATTTGCTTGTTACCTCCTCGGTAGATCCGGAGACAGGATCCCACATGCACTGGCCTGATTGTGTATGTTATGTAACTAATGTAGAGCTATTCCTGTTTATCATATCAGACTTGCTGCCTACCGATCATCCTGCACTTTGTTTGCCCTTTTGACTCCACATTATAACCCACGTAAGACCAGCCAGTGAAGAGCTTTTTACGTAACTTGACCTGCTCTGTCTTCTGGTCCAAAAATTGCCCACCAGCGTTAAATATCTCAGGAACAACACGGCTGTAGCTAACTGTCCATTAGTTAAATAAAGCAAAAGACAGCTGAAAGTACATGCTGACAGTATCACAACAGAATATCAGGCTATTTAATTCTCTTGAAGGCTGAGCTGTACTGCATTTAAATCACAATCAGCTCTTTACATCCAGTGTGGCTGAGAGTCATGTTGCACAACCACTGTAATCAACATGAATCATGTAATGTAGGCTAGATTGCTGGAATTATGTCTGATTTACTCTGCCACAGCTACATTGTGTATGGTTCACAAGACTAGTTCATAAATTTGAATATTTTATTTAAATGTTATTATATAATGTCCTCATAAAAATATATACAACAAGGGGGGCTGCACTGGAGTGCAATCACGTAAACAGCAATACAATAAATGCATTTTTGTGTTGGAGAGGTATTGATTCAACTTAATTTACAAGGGCGTAACTTAGTGAGTTATTGTACTAAATTGTAAGGTATATTATATTTCACCCCTTCCACATACACTTTGTATCACATTCATCTTTTGTGGGATGAAACCCACCTGGTTTCATCTCGGCAATGTCAGGTGCACATAAATGGGTTCATAAAGAAGAAGATTTAAATAAAACAAATCAAACAAGAAATGAAGGAAAATACAAAATTGTTATATGTGTTTACTATTTATGACCAAAGCTTTGGGATTGTTAATGCAAAAGGTTGACTGTCATGGCTTCGGCTTGTTGATGCATTATGTCAATGTCGCTGTCATACTGCAGTTAAGAAACTTTTTTTCATGAACTCTTAGATATGACACCACTCATTGAAATTGGTTGAAATCCTGTTTATTTACTAACAGGTCAGTCTTGCCCTGCCCAACATGGTGGCAGCGTACGGTCCAAAGGCGGATGGGGCGTCTACGTACATATGCCTATGATGTTAGAGATTAGAAACTCTGCCCATGGTCCCACCCTCAGGCTGTGATTGGATAATTGATTGTTTATTGCTGTTGTTGGACAGTTAGATCATTTTGGCATCAATGATGTGTACCCATTTTAAAAATAGAAAAAGCCCGCTTGCGCCCCTTGTCTATAGTCTTAAGTTTATGCTGCTCTCTGCTGGACAACACTGTAATGCAACACACCTGCTCACTTTTTTCTCTTTTGTGGTTTTACTTTGATTTGGCACGGAAAAATTCATGTCACATTTAGAAAATATGAATCCATTTATTGAAAATCCAATGTGTAAGATTTATGGTGCTCTATAGGCGGAATATGGCAGGAATTTAATCTAGTAAGTATGGGGCACCCTTGTAGCTTGCGGCCCATTTGCTGCATGTCATCCTCTTTCTCTCTTCCCCATTTCCTGTCATATCTTCAGCTATGCCTATCAGATAAAAGCAAAAAATGCCCCAAATAATAATATTTAAAAAAATATTCATAAGTATGTTTTCATTAGTTTATAATCACCTGAAAATAAGAATCATGTTTTGGTAACTTTAGAATGATGTTTATATGTTTATATCTACAGAGTGAGCGGGTCCTCTTCCATGGAGGCTCTGTTGCACTGCCATGTTTCTACAGAAACCAAGCATGGACAAACCAAACTTTGGCTCTAGATATGACCTTTCGCATATTTCACTCCCACTGTAGGTTCTCCTACACACTTGGAAGGGGAGAGTGAGATGAGGTGTTTACAATTTGCAAGCTCACCTCTAGATCCCCCTAAATCCTTCACACTGGTCCTTTAAAGGCAAAATAATTGTCCTTTTAGGATGTTTTTCTTTGAATTCAGACACAGTAAATGCATTCATAAAAAGGGCGTGCATATAAGGTGTATTGTGTGACACTTTGTTTCTTTGTTCGATTCGTGTTTGTGTAGGCATTTTAAATCCTCCGTACACAAAGACAGCACTGATATGTACCACTGCGGCTCCTGCGTAGAGAAGACAGAGGCAGTTGAGGTGGATTCGATTTGATGGTGTTAACCAAGAGGGAGCCTCTTGAATTGTACTCTGACAGGACTATTGAAGCAAATGAAAATATATGAATGAATAGGAGCCAAGAGGTATTGCTTTGAGAGAATATTAGAAGAAAAATATTCAAAAAGAAGCAGTCTGCCTGAGTAGAATGTCAGTAAGCTCCATTTAGCCTCTTTCCTACAGAGCAGTGAGTGGGCAGCAGACGATGCAGGTAATGCCTGCTGTCATCTGATGTAAAGGTAGAAGTCTGCCTTCATGTTTAAGTGGCTGAAAGCTGCTTTCATATTAAATATCCTCATATGCCATGTTAGCTGTTTTATGCTAACAGACAACTCATTGGATGAGAAAGTGGAGTGGACAGATCCCTCGGGATGAAGCTCTCCGCTCTGTGGGCTCAACCCCCCCATTAATACCCAAAACATGAAGACCAAACCATATATCTAACCATTCATACAGTATCAGCCTAATGTCAAAGATGTAACATACTAACATCTCAAATTACAGTTTTCTCCTTTTTCTTTCATCATTTCTTACTGGAAAATGGCTTTTTTTGTACGACTTTAATTTGTTGGGGGAAAAAAACACCCTCCCTAGAAATTTAGACTGTTCATCCCAGCTGCCACTGAAATGTTCATCCAAATGATGTTGCCATAGTAACACATCAGCTTTCTCAGTCTCATGCTCCACAGTTTTTGACGCATGAGACATAGTGATTATGTCAGATTTCCATGACATGCTGTATGGTTTCCATGGTAAATGACTGTACCAAGAATGTAGAAGTTTGTGCATATTACCAGTCTTTCAGTCTAAGTTAAGCGCTTGTATCTGAACATGCCTCGTGTTGCAATCTACGGCTGCAGCCCTGCTTATCCTCCCCCTTAAACACTGAAGGTGTGCAACTCAACACAAATCAATAACTGGCCATTATTCAGTGTGACACCTCCTCCAAAATAATGTAGTAAATCAAATTAAATGGAAACCCAGAAAGGTCATCTGTTACACTTGCACCAACTTTTTGTCTTGATGTATTTGTTTCCATCAGCACTTTAGAGAAATCGAGTGGTAAGCATAAATTTTAAAGGAATTATACAAGCCAGTCTCCACCAGAAACGTAACAACACACAACAGAACCACAACAAACTTTCGAGCTCCCCAGTTTATAGTAGCTGTAGAATACATTCTTACAGAGAATACATTTGCCAACAAAAGCAGTCCATTTTGTGATGGGGTGTTATTGAGGGTTTGATTGTCGTTGTTTGGTAAAGTTGAACTCTTGCCCTCAAACCCTCAGGGGTTTTGCTGCTATAGCTTTACCAACTTATTGTTAATGTTGTTGTTGCTCTTTGTTCTCTCGTTGTGACACTGTTACACTATGTTTTTAGCACTTATCCCCTCATTGACAACTGATCCTTCCTAAGTCCCGCCTCTTTTCACTCCATGCTCCAATGACAGCTGAGGAACCTTGGAATCTCAGTCAGCTTCCTCTTTTCCTGATTGCTGTACTAACATATGCTAAGCTTGTCTTTGTTAAAAAGAAAAGGAGAAAGTTGACCGAGGTATCAAGTTTGCTCAACTGTAGCACAGAAAGCAAAGGGGCAGGTCATATGACCCTTCGCTATGCCCTGCCCTCCTTAGTAATTGGTGCTATGGGTAACACGCTTTCTGTTCTTGCACTGCACAATTGCAGTTTACAGAGATTACCGCAGCAGATTTAACATCAAAGGTGGCAGTAATTTTAAAACCCTAGGTGCCCTATCTTACACCCGTCACAAAGCTGTTGCACTGGTGGTGCAGGTGGATTTGCTATCTTATGTCAACGCAGTTGCCATTTTTGCCAAGATAGCAAGATAGCAAAAGCACTTGCGC
This sequence comes from Lutjanus campechanus, assembly GCA_027495735.1. NCBI lineage: Eukaryota > Metazoa > Chordata > Actinopteri > Lutjaniformes > Lutjanidae > Lutjanus > Lutjanus campechanus. The sequence goes on along the minus strand of JAJHUR010082025.1, from coordinate 19,163 downwards.
CTGATCTGTGCGGCCATGGGTGGGAGGTCTGAAAATGAAGGCAAAATGTAAGGCATGGCCCGGTGCATCTTGTGCTCGGCACATTTGAGGAAAAACCACTTGTGCCTTAGATCGACAAAAACCTGGCCAAAGCGCAAAGTCTATGGCGCAATTGGTCTGTCTGCACAAGATAGCACCCGACACATTTGGCCGAGGCACACACACACACACGTCTCCACAATCACAGGAGTGTGGATTAGTTAAGTTACCTTTGAACATATTTTCTATCAGAACTAAAGTGTAAATATTGAAGTTAAAAGGGTACAGATGTGTGTGTCTTGCGCTTGGCTGAGGCACGCACACGTGTCTCCAAAATCAAACACATTTCATTAATGTTAAACAGCGTGCGCATGTGTGTATGTAAAATTATTCTCACAAATAAGGAATCAAGAATTATTATTATAATTATAAAGCGTAATAAACGGACGGGATCGCAGCTGTCAGATCGTTTTTAACGCATCACGGTCAGCATGACAGCCTGAGCAGCTGGAGTGTTTGTGTCTGCGTGCATAATAACAATGATGATGATAATGAATTATAAAATATAACATCATTTCAAGGTGCTTTAGTATAAAACAGAACCAGTTACATGTGTACATAGCTTTTATAGTTCATTTATAGTTCACTCTTCGGGCACCTGTTTCTTTAAGGTGATGAGCCGACTTTCTGATTGGTTTATTGCACGTTAGGCCTAAACGCTTGTGTGATTATTTTCACTCTTCACCTGACCGGCTTCGCCAAGGGTTTGATTTGATTGGTTGACGTTAGCCTGTGTTAGACGTGATAGACAGATGGTTCATCCAATCACTTGCCAAGTGCTTTTTTTGTCAGCCCTTTTCCCAAAAGTTTCTAAGGATGACTTCCCAGATGGCTCTGTGTAACAAACCACCTGGCGTCTCAGGTTTAAAAAAAGACACCAACCTCCAAACTCATGAGACACTGAGTATCACCCTTTTTGGAGCACCGTGAACACTGCTTCTACATGTAGAGAACACAAAGTCTGACAAGCCGGCGGTGCCTAGTTGCTACTCAATGATGGGACAGTTGCTCCTGCTTCTGCTTCGGAGGAGGGGCTTAGTGAATGTTCAGTTGTCTAAATTATCTATCTAAAATAATTTTCAATCCATAATCAAAGTTGGATGGAGGAAACGTTTTCATGAAGTAAAAGTAAATCAACCTGAGTAAGACATTTTTGTCTTTCATCCCCTGGTCTCACACTACATTTTGTGATTGAAGATCAGTAAAACTTTTTTGTGATGTTAAAAGTGGCTTGCAGAAATGCTGAGACTCCCATGATAGTAACTATTTTCCTCGCATTATTTTTGGGCTTCAGGGAGACATGTCTGCCAGCCAACTCTGACTGGCACTGCTTTACCCAGTAGTAGTAGTACGAAGTAGAAACTAACAAATGCCCATATTGCAGCCTTTGCAATATATTTTATCTCTTCTTGTGATTTCACTTTGAAATTCCCACTAGCAATGCCTTTGAAAGCTGGAAACCTGAGAATAAATTCTCTGAGTCAGTGCTTTATAACTTTTTGGCAAGGGATCCATCACAGGGGGGCAGAATAAGTTCGGTGTTTTGACAGAGGATTTGTGGGATTTACTGCATGTAGTTAATTCATGTGTACTTATTTTCACTTGTGTTTTTTTTCTTGTAAAGTACCCAATAGTTTTCAGCCCACTGATAATCAAATACAAGAATGTGAAACATGAAAAGTCATTCTTTGGATGAAGCACTTTGCTTATACAGTTTGTGACAGGGATCGGAGTAGGGATTGTTTTGCTTTGTGAGTCCAAAGTGCCCACTTCTTCAAATCTGTGGCTGAAACCCAGAGCTACTTCAGTTAACATTTTAGTGCAGCTGCTTTAGATTGCATCAAATTGTATTTTGGAGTAATATTCAACTAGTTTTCCTTCCACATTCATCAGCCACTACACTTTCAAAGATAACTGTGATTAAAAAGTTAATTAAATGTTCAGAAACACAGGTTAACCTCTCCATATCAAGATGTGGATTCCTCCTTTAAATGCATGAGCGCAGTACGAAGAGCACTGCACTACACCATGTATTAATGGCTGGTTAAATGGTTCATTGCATATACAAACAGTGTAGATAGCTCCTGTGTAATCAAGCACGGGCAAAACTGAGAAGCTGCCAAAACACTGGATTAAGTGACTTTATTTTATAATGGAAGCATATGGACGGACCCGTTATAGTGCTATCACTTGACAAGAATTAACTCAATTACAATAAAATTTTATATTTCGAGTATGCTCAATTAACCCAGTGATGTAACAGTAGACTGCAGAGTCTAGCGTGAAATCTGAAAAGCTCCCTACTTATTCCATTTCATTCTTATGAGTCGAAACTAATCGCACTGTTATATCCATGAAAATATAAAAAACCTAATATACCTGTGAAGCCACTGTCAACACCTTACAATAACCTTTGCTTTAAATTAAAACATCCAAAAATGTAAATGTGTTCACTTGGACAAAATCCCCGTATGTTTAAATGATAATAACATTACACAGTATAATGGTGTTGCAGCAGCTCGAAATGGGAGATTAGAAAAATGAACGCTGCTGTGTGAGTTTAATTACATTTTAAACATTCAGACATCTTCTAATGTATCTGGTAATTATGGAGCTATTTGGTAAAGTTCCAATAACATTGCCCAGATGCTTAATGTATGTCTGCACAAAATGGTCAACACTGTCTCCATTTAGGATGCTGTATTTATTATTTGTTTGAGCAAGAGACTATGAAGCTGAAGCCCACTGTTTCCTGCAGCTCCCCCCCATAGTCATAGACATGGAAATATTAGATTTAGATTTAAAATTGTAATAAAATCAGGCATTGTAATTCAATTTGTATTTATTAAAGTTACTGTTGGCTAAATAAATAAGAGCTCGTCATCTTGTCAGTAAGCAGCAGAGAGAGCACAAGAAACAAGAAAAGTTTGTTGTTTTATCCTATAACTGGAAGTACAGTCACTGATCCTCAGAGCTGCACTGATCAATATTTATATATTAACAATGGATTAAATGGCCTTGTGTAATGTGATAGAAGTTACTCAAGTTACAAGTTACCCAAAAGTTTGTAGTAGTAGACGCAGTATTGACAGTGAGCTAGCTGACTGGATTTTTTTGTAACGTTCGTCGTGTAAATATTTCTATAATAGATGTTGAGTCTTTGGATGATGGCAGCATTTTCACAGCTGGAAGGCAGAACTTGCACCGTGCTGTGATGCTGATCCCCTTTTCTGATTTGAAGACAAAATAATTGTTAAAATTTCACCCAGTCTTTCACTAGAGGCCTTGATAAAAGAATTGCAAGATTAGCTGTAGTTTCACTTGTGACCAGAAATGTGTAATCCTGCTAATAATCCCCAATTTTACTGAGTGAATCTGTAATCTGATTACATCTTTTTTTTTTCCTGTTGCTGTAATGGAATACAGTTAATCTTTTTATATATCCTATATGTAACTACATCACATAATCTGTAACTCCCTAAACTTGCCTACTACCTACCCAACGCCAAACACTGACAGACGTTAGCTAACAAGTCGGTGAACACAGGAAGCATTTAGCAGCTGAAGTGCCAACATTTTCCTGAGCAGTTAAAGAAAGTTGTCAGTGTGTCTTTTCATTTATGCTAAAGAGCCTTTAAAACAATTAAGCCCTTGAAACGACACTCTGATCCGTAGCTTGAAATAAGCACGCTAAAACACGTTTATAAATTAAGCATTAAGTAGTATTGCTAGAAAACATCGTCGGTCTGACAATGGATTAACATAGATGACAATTAGCAATTTGGCTTGATCTGGCACATGCACATATTGTTGATGCTGATGTACATCTGGTGTTGTCATTACTTATACCAGAGATTTTCAAAGTGGGAGGCAGGCCTCCCCAAGGGGGTTCCAAACAGTTTCAAGGGAGGCTCAGTGAATGGAAGTGAGGAAATGGTACATGAGTTATTACATTAGTTATCAAAAGGAGATCACACAGTCTTAATGATTAAAGAGATAGTTCAGAGATGCAGTACTGGGGGAATTTTCCCAGAATCAGAAACCGATAAATGCTTGTTACCAGAACTCTTTATCTATTTGGTGTAGTCTGAAGCAGCAATATGACGCCAACGTGTTCAACCGCTGCGTGTGTATGGGAATCAAGTACCATAATCATGATCCCATAGACATCCAGGAATTGTGCGGAAGTAAGCAAAGTAACTGGCAACTTAACCTAAAGCTTTGTCTGAGGGGAGGTCCACAGTCTCGAACTTTAAAGCACCTCTGACTTAAACTATATGATAATTAAAGTTGGAGTAACTGATTGTTGAATCTCATTGGCAGGTCATCAAATACTTTGGGAATGAGACTCAACAATCAACCATCTTAAAGACCTGTGATTGGCCAGAGTCAAAAGCCTAAAAGAAGAGCCAAGAGGAGGAGCAGGAATGCACTGAAGCTGTCTCACAGACCACTTTAACTACATTATACTTAAAGGTTATTATAGAACCTTTGCCTGATAATGCCAAAATAAACTGCCTACTTCAGCTTTAAAAAGTACATAATGGCCTATATGTACTTGGCAACCCATATTATTAATCAAATGCGGATTCTAGTACAGTTACAAGGATGCTCCAGCTGAACAAAGATAGTCTTAAGTCTGAGTTTGAAGATTTCAGATGCATTCAAAGCCTCAGAAAGCTGCAGCATGCAGGAATGTTGCATGACAGCCTCTGCACTGGAAATAACAGGCTGAACTGCTGCTCTGTGAGAACCATGTAAAGTCACAATATTCTCTGTCTGCAACCCCAGCAAGACCACAGCCATAAACCCCCTCTGCAGCATCCAATTCACCCTGCACACTTAAACTGTACCCTCAACTGCTGTTCAGGATGACTCAATCCAGCTTAGCAGATACACAGCAATACTCAAATCCCTCTTCCTTTTAATTCGCACTCTCGTGGCGGGGTGTTAATGGCTTACACAACAGATGTTTAGTATGCTGCGTTTAGGTCCATGTGAGCCGAAGCTACCCGCAGTCTCAGACATGCATGACAACCTGTGACTCTGTCTCGGAGGCAAAATAAGCCTGTTCACACTGTATCACGCTTACACTGCTCGCATGAAGCGACAGAAGCGAGTGAGTGAGAGTACATACAAACATGCGACACAGGAAGACAAAATGCAAAACAGTGAGTGTGGGAGAGAAGAGTGTGAATATGCAAGGGAAAGATGGAGAAAGTGACAGAGAGAAGGAGAGCGATGACAGCTTCCATCTGCTGGGGAGCTGCTGATGGGCTCCTCAGACCCAGGAATCCACTTGGATCAGTATGTTCTGTATGTATACACACTAATGCAGTAATGAGGGTGTTTGACACAAGTGTGCTTTATGGCAACAGTTAGCACAGGAGGAAAGTTGCCTCATCATGTATGGAGCAGTCAAATTACATAAACAGCTGCAATTCATCAGAGCAGGAGGAGAGCGGCCGCGTTGATTACTACAGCACACGCTGATCAAGGCAATACTGAGAAAATGTGAGCAAAAGCCGTCAGAGCAACAGAGCCACACCTGAAGCAAAGGGAAGCTATCGAGGAATTTAACTAAAAAGTGTGGGTCAACCTCACACAAACTGCAACATAAACAAATTCAGTGAATTTTCTGTCTTCAGTATGTTCTGAGTGTGAGAAAAACAAACAAACATACAAAAAAAAAAAAAGCTGTGACCAGCTACAGCTTGACCTCCACGGCTCAAGTTTAAGGAGTGGGATTAAGTCACACCAGTGGAAAACAGAAACACTCTGCCAAGTCCACTGACACCCGCTACGAGGCTCCGTGACAAACAGTTCATGAGTTATGAAAGAGAGCATGACTAAAGTATAGGAGGTGCGACAAACTGTCACCAATAAAAAAAAAAAGAGCTGTGCTTCGTCCAGTAATGACTCCCACACCTCCCACTTGCCTAAAACAAACAGTTAAAGTTATAAAGGGGGCGTAGCTATTATAGAGGTGGGGCTACATGGCACCATTGCAACTAGATCTCTCCTCCGAGACCAATTATGCTTCCCACAAGATTCTACGACAAACAGTTCAGGAGTCATGAAAGTGGGCGTGGTTAAATAATAGGAGGCGGCTGACTACACAACGCCTCCCACGTGAGTTTCCAACTAATGGTTCATTATTTATAGAGTTAATATGGCCATCTTAAGTGAATCTATTTTGAAGTTATGTGGCTGTTTGTTATATACCCCTCCCACTGTCATGCCCTCTTTTGCAAGTGAGTATGAACAGTTAATCAGCTGACCTTTGGCTCATGACAAACCTTTCCACAAAATCTTGTGCGAGTCTGTGAATCCATTTGGAAGTCATGGATCTTTTTACGACAGGCCACTCCCATCGTCATGCCCCCCCCCCCTTGGAGCCAATTGGCATGAACACAGATATACACCTTTACACATACACACGCAAACACACACTCACTTAACCTGCATGCCAAAATTCAGAGTCCTTGGGCAAAAGCTGCGGCTGCCAAAAGGTGGGGAATTTTTGTGGATTGACCAAATGACCGACTGGCGGAGCGACCTATAGAGCTGCTGCCTGCGGCTTAAAAAGTTTTAAGGAATCGTATGAAGGGAAAGTTTTGAAAATCGCCTCAAAAATGCCTTTTTAGTACAAGCATTTGTGAGAAGAGAAGGTGCGATTGCATCCAACTCCATGTCTCGTGTGTGGAAATCAGACAAGAGGACATGCATAAATCAATTTTTTAACATGGTAATGGGAACATCATGGACTTCAGCATTTTCACTACTTGCCTCACTTGGATTTCTTAAGACATGACATGCTATAAATGACACAGAACAGCTGAAAGAGTTTCTGCTGCAGTTTGCAGGAGGTCATGTTGTTTAATCTGCGTACCAAACTAATCTTTGCAGTTTCAAGATCTGATGAATCTCTCATGCACAAAACAAGTCCAAATACAGCAAAGCATAAAGAGTTCAGCTCTGTAATATATGTTTTGTTTTGTTTTTTTTGTTTTTTTTACAGGAAAGGCTAGAGCCGTCACAAAGGCTAAAACAGGTGTGATGTGTTCATCGGTTTGACACTTTGACCTCGAGGTGTACAAGAAAGGCCGCCACATTCTCTTTTTTTCTCACGCAAGAGTTGATCTTGTCATAGGTAATATTTTCACCTATCCAGCTGTGCGGTCACATCAGCACATTGATTCTAATGTAATGGGATTTTGCCTACCGCTGACATCTTGTAGTACAGGTGTGCAAAAAGCCTCCAGGATGACAGTTTAATGCTGCATTCGTGTCGTACGGGAAAGATGGTAGATGTAAGCCCCCCCCCACACACATTGGGAAGTAGCTTTCACTTCAGCTATCAGCGGGTAAATATTGCGAGAAAACACAGTTAACCTCAGCTCAGGGAGTTCTCACTACTCTGAAGCTCAGGGTGACGTGATGGATCCTGACGTCCAACATCACTTCTTAACTGAAAGTGATGCGAACGAGCATCACTGTTTAAGTTTTTCCCAATGAAGATGTCCTAACCTCCTCCGTGCATCATGGAACAGGCTAAACAACGTGTCACTTGTTTGAAAGAAATGCTCGCCCTGGTTCTATTTTTGCAAGGTTTGCTCCACCTACATCCTATTTTCATTGGTCAAAACTGATGCTGGCATCCTTGATGTTTCCGTTTCCTCTCCAGCCAACAGTCAACGTGGATGATGAGAAAACAGCTGCCTTTTTATGAGCATATCCTCAAAATCAGGGAGCTGTTGGGATTTATAAGTAAGTTAACTGTCCTCCAACTATATAGAAACAATACTGACAAAAGGTAACTTACATTAGCAAATGTTAGCAGCTGGTTAGCTGTTGCAATTTAAGAAAATTACATTTCTTATGAATAAGTAACTTAAACATTTATTAATTTATAGCAACATGCCTGTTAAACATCACCACTTTAAAATCACAGGGATGTTAGCGTACTGAATTTAATTATCTCAAATTACCGCTGTGCCTCCGACAGCCGCTAGCATGGCATTAGGCACGTAATTTAGTATTATAAGCTGCAGACAACATCAGAGTTAGGGGCTGAAAAAAGGTAGGAGCCATATTGTCTAATTCTAAATAATAATAATAATAATAATAAAGCAATGAAGACTGAAATAATCATTTGTGAATAAGTTTTAGTTTGTTTAAAACATTTGTAATTTGCTGCCAATGTGGTGAGATTCTTCGCTATTATCTTAATCAACTATTTTATCTTTTACAACAGTGAGTATCTAAAATCAAGCAGTTTTGCAATCGTCCAATCCTTTCATGTCACTGTCACCCTTAGCTCTCAAATTAATTAGGATGAGAAACAACTGGATTTGTCTGATCCCAGTAATATATTTTAGCTCTTACTTCAACATAAAATAAAGCAATAATCAGCTAATTGACTTGTTAAAATTAAATATATATGACATTTCATTTGACTTTAATTAAAAAATATATCCATAATAACAGAGACAGAATGGCAGAATAGAAAGAGATGCAAGTCACAGTGAGATGTGCTATTTCAGCACCATGGACAGAGCCACAGATACATAATATTCAGCAGCAAACCTGCTGATTCTGAAGGACTACAACTGCTGATAGGTTTTTCAAGACCATGGTTGGTGCTGTGGATTTTACTAATAATGTGCTCAAACCCCAGTGTGAGTGATGAATACACAGCTATAATTTAAGCGATGCCCAGACAGCCGCACAGCCATTTAACATTAACACAATTAACCCACACATGCCAACAAACTTCAGGTTTGCGAGCAGGATGTGACCTGCTGTTACAACAATAAAGAAGCAGATGCGGCCGTCTGTAACACAAGAAGAAACAAAAAGGCCAGAGAGCCGACACCTACAACAAGCCTATCACAAATAATGAGATGAAACAACTTACCCTTCATAACTTCGCCAACCCCCTCCAATCCCGTTCTTTTTTCCCTACAGCTCGCATCACAGAATAACTTGGAAAAGTGCTGAAGTGCAATATTCCACATGTCTTGTTATAATGCTAAATAGCTGCATCTACTACTTGACCATCAGGAGGCCCCAGACAAGTAAACTAATACTACGTTTCGTCAGATTACAGTATTTTCCCTCAATGCCCTCTAGTGGTTGTATCATAAAGACACTGTAGCAAACGATAAAGCAAAACCCTCCCTCTCCTCCCCAATGTGTCCAACTGAGGATATTGAAATTAATGTGCTGAAAGCAACGCACAGACTGCACCAATTTTCATGTGGAATGTCAATATTTCTGCAACCGCATGACAACATAAGATTTTGAAACATCATTTAATTTCTAGAAAAACTGCTCATTGTGGCTTTAATTTACTTTGTTGCTTTCAGTCATTTTAATTGATTCTTCTTGTGCACATTTCGAGTTATTTCTCAGAGTGGAAACCAATTTTTAAATGCCTTTTATGCTGCTTTGTTTTGTCACCCGCTGCTCGTGCCAGCAGTATTATCTGCCAGTATCAATTATAATAATAATTACAATAATTAAGCTGTTTCCACCCACATATTTCAGAGTGGGGGGAGTCATATTTTACTTATTAAAGGTTGCCATGAGTTAAGTGAACAGACATTTGACCTTTGATACAGGGGATAGTTCAGATCATGCCCAAATTGTCAGAAGTCCTGGATGTCTAAAGGTTACTTTATTAGACCATTAACAGCCGTCCACACCAAGGACTATAACTATAACTATAAATATAAAAAATGTAGTTCTAAAATTGTTCTAACTCAAGTGGATGGTGTGGCTTTATAGCTGTGGTGTGGACTCCTCCATCCACTTGAGTTAGAACAATTTTAGAACTATATTTTTTTATAGGTGTAGTTACAGCTAGAGTCCTTGATGTGGACAGCCCTTTAGACTCTATCAGCTGCTCCTTTTTATTTGCAATTATTTATACATTTATATAAATTAGACAAAAGGCAAAGAAAATGTGATCATTTTGACCTATTTTGGCCATAGGCGGTTTACCTGACCGCAATAAAATTGCACCTGTTATTGATACTTTTTAATTGGAGATGCATCTTAGTTGCTTAGCAACTACCATTACCTCTGCCAATAAAACTTCACAAGATGGCCTCAAGTTCCATTAATTCCCCTTCATTAAAATACAAATAACTAGACTAAATTGTCCAAATCAGTAGAATAATTGAAGAATTTGAAGAACCCTGTGTAGGGGAGACCGGGAACAGTTGTAACACTTTCTCAGCACCTATAACTCACTGCATTTTTGAGTTAGACTTCTCAAATTTTGACACAATATACCTTTATTTATTACAAAAACAATGTTTACAACTTTTT
>JAJHUR010082024.1:0-11839 GCA_027495735.1 Lutjanus campechanus | reverse complement strand
GGGTTTTCCAGTATTTTATTTACCGTGGATTCTGTACAGGACTGTGCCCACGATGCACCTCTGTCAGGCTGAGATGATTATGAAGTGCTGCAGTGTGGCCACCTCAACCTAGGACCTGTGCACTGAGAGTAAATAAGAGACGAGGACAGAGTCACTGAGTGCATTTTTTATTGATTCACTGGAGCTAACCTCTTTCTCTCTACCTCCCTCTTTCTCTTTCATGCACACACGTACAGTATCACCCTACAGAGTGTAAACTTCACCATAAACATGCAGAGAATATTCCTGAAAGGTTGTGCTAGCTACGCCTTACGTTTATCCTGGTTTGAACAGCTCCACCTCCCCCTCCTTTGGTACAAGTGAGGTTTTTGTGTCAGAGGCTATTTTAGATGCACAGCGACTGACCCTACTGCATTTACTGAGGTGTGTGTGTGTATGTGTGTGTGAAGGGTGTTCCAGAGAGGTCACCCGACCATGTTGAAGCAAGAGGACTTCACAGTGTATTGGCTCTTTTGGATCCGTTTTGTGGCATGTTTGTGGTTTCTTTTGCACCAAATTCAATCCAGCCCTCACACTGAATATTTAAGTTATTCTTTCTCATGATTACATCAAAATGATCTTCAATTGGACATAAATTGTCTGGAATGGTGTCACAAATTGCTTTGACTTTTAAGTCGAAGCTCACTTGAGTAATGCCACCTCACTTTAGCGCTGTCACGGTCACAGCTTGTTTAGCTGTTTCTCTGCTGCATTTGAGGCACATGATGCAAGAGGATGTCAGACTCTTCTGTTTACCTCTCTCTGGAGCACTGTGGAGGAGTGTGTGTGTGTGTGTGTTTGGTGTGCGTGTGTTAGTATGTGTGTGCACACTGTAGGTGTGTGTGGGTGGCTGTTTGTGTTGAATGGGCATCTTTATTCTTCTTTCATGAGCAGAGCAGCAATATTGAGAGACAGTGTTGTGTGTGTGCATGTGTGTATGTGTGTGTGCATGTGTGTATGTGTGTGTGTCTGTCTCTTAATCTAAGATAAATATGGTTCATTGTGGGTGCAGGCAGAGGTCACAAGGCTTGTGTGTGTGGTAGCCAGATTGTTGAACAGAGCAGGGGCTCAGGAAGTCAACTTTATAAGAAGTGCGTTTGACACACAGACAGAGACGCAGACAGACCAGACAGCGACCGACTCTTCTTTTCGCTTTGAGTGTTTCCTCTCAGAATAAGTAGCTTCTTCATTTCCCACAGTTTCACTGGCGGAGGTGGGGAGCTTTCACAAAGACAAAAAGCCACAAAAAAAATTACCAAATTCACAAAAGATTTCCCTTTTGTCCTGTTAAAAACTGATATTTTAGACAGCCTAATAAAGAAATGGAGGGTGTTGAGTTTTTTATACTAACATTCGACATTTTAAAGAGACACTAGAGACATATCTGCTGTCATCTGCTTAGTTTAAATAAAAGTGTTTGTGCTGACTTTTTAAAGAGATAGTATGTGAGATTTTTCCATTGCTGTTCAGCATGTTTAGCTGTGTTTCTGCTTGAGCTTCTGTTTGAGCACCTTTTATTAAAAACTGTACATTTGTTTTCTTGTGTAAACATACTGGCACAGTTGCAGTGCTGTATGTAGTGTCCACTCAGCAAAGTGTTCCTACAAATTATTTTCATCTGTGTGCATATGTGTGTGTGTGTGTGTGTGTGTGTGTGTGTGTGTGTGCGCTAGTGAAGGCAGTGGACTTGAGCTGCATCCGGCGACCTCATCCCCCTCATCCCGACAGGATTACTGACACAGGATCCCCCTGCCCCTGGCAGAAATAGCAAGGACCCAAGGGCAATCCACCAGAATATGGGAACTTCCGTGGGCCTTGCTAGTGTGTGTGCAAATGTGTGTTGTTTGTGTGTGTGTTGTCTGTGTATTTATGGGTATCAGCTCTCTATAAATGGAGCTGGTTTCCTCCCAGGTGCTGAGCTCTTTGGCTTGGGCAAGAACATGAGTTCATACCCCTGCCCCCACCCCTGTTTTTTGACTCTTCAGTCATTGCTCCTGCTGTATAGAGAGAATTTACTGTAGATTAGACCCTATACTGTATATGAAGGAACATTTTTGTATGAGATGTGTACAGGAACTTACATAATGAGGTCATTGTGCAGGCATAAAGAAATTGGCACACCACATTGTTGCTGAGCCCATTCCCATGTACATATACTTTTTCAAATCCCCTGAACCCAGGCTCATTTAAAGGCAGCTATGCAGGATTTTCCCAAAAAACAATGCATAGACGTATACAAAAATAATCCGTCTCAATCATCACCCACAACCTACCAGAAGTGTGTGGCGGCACCCGCATCCGCGGAGACCCCACCCTCCACCCATACCTTCTTATTTTCTCATTATTTTTCTGTGCTTGGGACATTTTGCCAACCCAAAACATAGGTCTGGGCAATCTTAGATTTTGTATATTCTTATATTGTGATAGGGCATGATATTGTGTTATGGTTTTAAAGGCTGCATTACAGTAAAGTGATGCAGATTTCTGAATTTATAGACCTGCCAAAACATCAGTATTTGACATCCTGGGAAAGGGACTCAGCCATCAACTTTTTTTTCTCTGTGGTGTGTTTACAAACAGCAACTGACAAATCCTATTTATTCTACCTTTAACCTTAATCTGCATTGCACAAAATGCACATTTTTGATTAAATAACTTACTGCTCCCTATGAAACAGACCATTTAGTACTATAAAATCAAAGGTCTGTTATTCTTATAATCTGTTTTTCTAAACTGGGTCACAAATGTGCAATTTCTTTTTTTAAATTATTTAAAAAATTTTTTTTTTTTCTCATGACTGGGTTTCACCACAGTGGAGTTTGATTTGTATTCTGACATACGGATCAATCAGATCAATACTCACCCTTTGCCATCTCCATTCAGCCTGTGCAAATTGTTTTAGTGTTCATCTTTGCAGCTTCTCAGCCTGTTCTCACTGCGTCTTTGGTTTCATAAATGCCTATTTTTTCCTGTGCATGGCATTTTTTGACAAGCATTTTGTCGATAATATCCTGCCTCAAAGCCAGCTTTAAGAGTGGTCATGCAAGTGGTCATATTCCATTATATGATGGGTCTTGAGTATTTTGTTGCTGGTGGGAGGCTATTTAAATAAAATTATCCTTTATTGTGTATTTATTGTGCAAGTTTTGAGACATTGAGAAACCGTTCCATTGGATGGGTTTTGAATTGCAGGCTACATGTCTGAGTGCAGTAAGGAGTCCAGTCATTCAAGTACATCACATCAAATTCAACAACAAGTGAAGCCTGGATAGTATCAGACAGATAGAGGATGACATTCAGTTTAAATTGATGGGACCTGATGAGCTCCCCATGTTTTTCTGTATGTCCCAGACATGAAAACATCTAACACATAGATGTGTATTCTGTCTAATAATAGCTGTGTTCATGAAGAAAGCTGTGTTTTCTCTCTGTGGAGCTGATTTATTCCCAGAAGGAAAAGGGCAGGGTGTTTTGAGGTGAAGTGCATCAGTTGAGTGCATCTCTAAGGGGTTTTTAACCCTAAAGGGAACTGTTTTCTCTCTTTTTTTTTTTGAAAGAGTAGTGCATACAAAACTGTGGTTTGATACCATTGTGCTCGACTAGGGTTAGAGACGTCCATGCTTCCATGAGCAGCGAGGTAGCAGCACTCTGCTCTCTTGAGCCCCGTTCAAAAATGTCCCAGAAGCATCCAAAAGACTTCGCTTGCTGCTCCTGCCAAGGAAAATACGGCTTATGAAATGGAAATTCTGAGACCATTCACAGAGTGCCAGGAATGATTAGAAAAAAAAGACTATGTCCATCTCAGTACATCCAGGAGTGAAGACTGAGGGAAAACACACAGCCCCACCTCACTCACACAGACAGCAGCATTGTTGTTTACCTGGTGCTGGTTGGGGTTAGAAAGTCATTAAAGGGGAATTCCACCAATTTTATAGGTCAGTTACCTCGTCATGGGGAGTACTGTTCAGCTTGTGAAACAGTTGTTATGTTTCTTCTGTGGCTCTGGAGGGAGTTTTGTCAAGTCTGACTAAATAATTCCTGTTGAAGGTGTCAGAAATATAACAGAATATCTGAGTTACAAATTGAGAATATCAATTTAAAAGACATTCTCCAGGCAGGGAGGGTCTTAAAGCTGCAGTAGGTAGAAAGTCTAAAAAATAAGTGATTGTTGAGTCTCATCTTAGTTAGGCTTCATTCTCTCCGTTGTCAGCCCCTCCTTCCAGACAAGCAGTACACGCTTTATGCACACATGCAACAGTTTACCGAGGCAATCGTGTGCAACGCTGGACCGACAGACATCAACTGTGTGCAATAAAGCAAATACCTGAGAGTACAAACACCTTTAGCTTCAGTTAGAGCTTCAGTGAGAGATTTTTCGGTGCAGCTTGGTGCGATAAAAGTGGTAATGGAAGTGCAAATCAGCTCAAAAGCCCTATGACTGTGTTTGTGTCAGTTCTGATGTCAATTCTTTCCTTTACATCCCTCTTCTCTTTACTCTCACGACGTGGCTTTCAAACACATTTCTCCTCCGGTCAGCAGTCAATAAGGACAGAGACACTAATTACCTCACTGTAAAACAGCGCAGTCGCTGCTGCACACAGGTTTACAAGCAAACATGAAGATAAATCCACTTTTTAATCCCAAAGGTTTAACATACATATGCTGAGCTTTCATCTGGCTGGTCTGCGGGTCTGCAATTTCTTCGTGGGTCGCTGCTGTAGAAGGCTGAGAGGCAGGAATGCCTGCCAATAAAGGCATCGGCATCAGAGCCACTCCAGTGTTTCTTCCTCCAAAAGCTCCAGTCTGCCACCGACCCTCTCATCCAGTACTTCCCAGCTCTGAGCAGCTGTCTGTTGGCTCTGTGTCTCAGCTCTGCTCGGTCCTTTCGGCCCTTGGCAAAGCCCCACGATAGATGTGAATGAACACAACTTAAGATAAAGTCAAAAGTAACCTGGTGAGCTGAAAAACTCCTGGGCGGAGCATGTTGCTCATTAGCACAACTCTTTCTAAGATAATTCCGACTTTTCCTGCAGGGATTTATTCTGAAAGGTTATTATGAAAATTATTGAAATTATTGAAAATTAATGCAATTATTTCTCAATGATACCAAAACAATATTGTCTACCCCAGCTTTGAGAATGCTAAACTAAAAAAATAAAGTATTGAGTACATTATGAGAAATGTGGCATCCAATGTGTTTGGACCCATACTTAAGGACTAAGGCTTTGTTCAGACTGCAGGAAAATCAGATTTGTTTCTCTAATCAGATCTTTAAGACATACTGTCTGCACTGTTATTTGCTTTGTTGCAATCAGATTAGATTTGTGTATTCAGACATCACCATGTGTTGCTGCTTGAGAAATCTTGCCCTCTAAACAAGTCAAGTTGCGGACTCATGTTGCAGAACTTCTCTGTCATGACAGACTATCTTTGTGTTGTCCTCCATACTACTCTGTTAGCAGCAGCATGGACTCAATTTAGCAGCTCTGATGCACTTCCTTCGCTCTGGATTTGATTGCGTCATTGTGTGTTGTATTTGACGTGATATAATAAAAAAATAAAAACAGACTGACAGATCTGTAGAAATCCGATTGGTATCACATTTCAAACCACTTCCAAATGTGGCTTGGATCCAGTTTGCAAAAATTGCATTTCTTGTGTTTTGTGCTGGTCAGACCTTCTTAAATCAATTCAGATACAATTTGGATTATGCCAAAAAAATGGATTTGGGCTTGCAGTGTGAACACGGCCTAAAAGGATATCTCAGCTTCTTCTGCTTTGATTTTGAGAGACTTTGATCTGTCTCCTGTGCACAACTGTATAGACGTTTAGGGAACTTCAGAGTTCATCTGAAGTTTTTGTCTGAAGAGAGGAAGAAAACGATCTGTGGGAGCTTAAGTCAGCCATTTTTGGAGTTTTTCACTTCCTCCTTTTTACAAAAAAAGGGTTTGAAGTTTAAAGGCTACTAGTCAAAGTGTGTAACAAGTATATGATTTACTCACCCCTCCATACTTTTTGACAATCTATGGCAATCCAAAGGGCATCTAAGTATTTTTATGTCCCTAAACCTAATCAGACATTAACCACAGTGTTGTCACATTATAAAACATGTAAAACATCCATTTTGTGACTTCAGTATATCCACACTATCCCTTTAAAATCACAGAAGTTACATAATAACACAAACAAACTAATCAATTGAAACAGCGATACACCAGTGACTCCAATGCTGGAGAGTTGGTTGGTTTGGAGAGAGCAATATTTGGTTTATATAACTGTGGTTTCCCATCAGAAAGGTTGTCTGGTGGCAAAGTAAAGCTTTGAAAATATTCTAAATATAGAGTACACTTAAACTGATATTGATTTTTTTAGGTGAAGCTTTTTGAAGAGGCTAAAATACCTTTTGTTGCTGATCCTGTCAACAGCAGTTCATTGCTTTGCTTCTGGCTGGCGCCGCTCTCTTCTTCTCCTAATATGTCATACAACCCTACATCAAATAATCCAAAGTATCCTTGAGGATTATCAGTTTGTTTTTTAGCTCACTTTTATAATTCCAACAAAACGCAAAATATTACATGCTAGTTATTTTGCAAAAATGACACATTTATCTGGCATTATATTTTGTATACAGTAAAGAGATGTCAAAAAGTCAGATTGTAGTTTTGACTTAATATATTCTTTATGCATTTTGGCTTGACCTCTGTGGGTTGAGTGTTTAAGTCTGCTGAACCTTTGACCACAGCGGGCGCCGATATTTGCCTGGGTGCAGTTACTCTAAGTAGTAACTCTGCAGGGAACTATTTGAATGGGCTCTCAAGACCAGAATGAGGCCAACAAGATGAGGTCATGAACAGACAGACACAGCTTTAACATGAAGCAGACTGAGGCTGGGATCGAAAATCAGCTGTGATTCAGCTGTGTGGCTCTATTGTGTCTACACTGCTACAAAACAAGATGATTTTTACTATTAAACTTTCATTTTCGTGCCACTCAGCCAATTCTCTTTGTTACCTGTCTAATGAACATGTTGTGGACGTCGTCAGCTCTCTACTTTTCTAAAAGTTGCTGCACTGTGACTCAAAAGAGAGGAAGCGGAGGAGTGAGCTGGTGAGCTAGCAGTTGTAGGCTGGTTATCAGGCCAACGTGTCACATCGGGGTGTCCAGGGGCACAGAAGAGGGAAGTGAGTCGCGGCAAAGAGGCCAGCGGCACACGATACAGGCAAAACACAGGAAATGCTTGTCTCACATCACCTACAGCGCTGTCCTTTTCATGCATGTACACATACAGCACTGGTTAATCATTTGTTTTTTATTTGCAGCATGTTTTTCCTCTCTGTTTCCCTCCCTTGCCTTTCCCTCTTCTTTCTCCCCTCGCTGTGGTAGAGGACCGGGTGGGAGGGGGGTCTGTTGGCATTCTTGCACCGTGTTCTTGCGCTCGACCGGGCCTTGGCTCGGATCCATATCCCCTCTCTACCCTCTCTCGCTTCTCTGACTCCCACCCCTCCTCCTCCTCCGCCCCACTAAACACCCTTCCCCCCCTCCTCAACCTCTTCAACTCCCCTCGGTCGCTTCCCTAACCGCTGCCCCTGCCAGCAACTCGCTGCGCTCCTCAACAAGCCCCCCACCCTCACTCACTTCTCTTGCTATCACCTTCCTTAACACTTCCTCATGTATCTCCCATAATTCATTGCCCCTTCCCCTTCCCCTCACCCTTCTTTTCCGTCTCTCTTCCATTGCAGCCCGTGGCAGCAGGTCCGGCCTCTGTGACACAGATGCACCCAGTTGCTCTGGGCGCTCGACATGGGAACGAAGCATTGGCGGGGCCGTCTGTTACAGTGTGTATCAGGGTGTGTGTGTGTGTGCAAGTATGTGCACATAGGAGGGAGATGAGAGAGAAAACAGAGATGGTACACACAGCCAGATACTAAATCTGGTTTCAAGAGTTTGTATAAGCTTAGCTTTCCCTTTAACAAAAAATGGGTTTCAACACAGTGTGAGTGAACACCCAGAGACAGCATGTGCTGAGAGAACATGAACTCACAGCACAGGTGAGATGAAGCTAAAGGGTTTTTAAGGGTGCTGGAAATCCTTGAAAACACTTGAATTACATTATTACAATGTAATGTTTTCAGTGTTTGAAAAGTGTTTGAAACAGCTTGAAATTTGTATTGCATCACTTTCATAATCACTCTCTGACTTCACTTTTTAGATAAAAGAAATTAGAGCTGCAACGATATTGGATTAATTGATCAGTTACTAGTTAGTTATTAGTTAAGTTTTGAATAAATCACCAACTATATATATATAGATATAGATATAGATATAGATATATATGTAATGACATTTAAATGTAGTTCCCTCTTGATTGATTGATTGGACTTGGCTGAAAGACGAAGCTGCTCTTCAGTCTGGTTGTATGGTTGTGAATACTTTGGTATCGCTTGCCAGACGGCAGCAGGCTGAACAGGCCGTGACTGGGTGGATATTGTCTTTTAGTATCCTTGGGACTCTGTGCAGACACTTCACCTTCCTGATATCATTGGTGCCCTGTGGATGGGCACCACTGATATTTTGGGAAGTTTTAATGACCGACTGTAGAGTTGTCCTGGGCTGTACACATCCCTTGATGTCAGTCTATGATGTTTCCAGTCAGGACACTTTTTCAAGGCTCCTCTATGGAAGTTCGCGAGAACTCTGCATGGGAATTGTGTCTTCTTAAGTTTCCTTAATAAACAAAGCTGTTTCTGAGCCATCTTTACCAGGCTGGAGATGTGTGATGTTCATGACAGGTTGTCTGTGATGTTGATTCCCAGGAACCTAAAACTGTTCACCTGCTCCACCTCAGCTCCACTGATGTACACAGGGGTGAGCGTCTTCACCTCCTTTCTCTGAGAATCAGCAATCAGCTCCTTGGTTTTGCTGATGTTACACAGTAGGTTTTTTGTGCACCACTCTGAAAGACTGTTGATTTCCTCCCAATATGAAGTCTCTTGGTTGTTTGAAATCCAGTTGATGATGGTGGTGTCATCTGTGAACTTCACGTTGTTTTCTCCATGTCAAGGGCTGTAGTCATGGGTGTACACCATGAGCAGGAGGGGGCTGGGCACACAGCCCTGAGAACTGTCTGGGGTGTGTTTGTGAGGAAGTCCAATATGTAGCTGCAGAATGTGGTAGATTGTGTTGAATGCTGAGCTGAAATCAACAAACAGCATTCTGATGTAGGTGTTGATTTCCTCAAGGTGAATGAAAACTGAGTGGAGGGCAGTGGAGATGGCATCTTCTGTGGATCTGCTGGTTCTGAATGCAAACTGTTGAGATTTTAGGCTGGCTGGGATGATGTCATGGTGAGAATGATCGCCAGATCAATCGAAAGTGAAAACAATCGTTAGTTTAAGCTCGAAAAGAAATTAGAGAGAGAAATCATTGCTTTCGCCTTTCACACCAAATGAAGATGACTCTGCTAGAGCTTTGCTTTCCAGTCTGCATGTAGTGGTGATCTAGTGTGATCTGTCAGTCCTTGTTGATGTGAGCTCTCTGATGGACCAGTGAGTGGGAGGCTAACATACAACAACATGCTGGGAGGTTGTTGTTTCAATGAGCACTGGCATGAAAATGAATAAAAAAAACAAAAAGAAAATAATTCTGTTGAAATTGAAGTTATTTGGCTAATAATTGTGAGTTTTATATTGGCTTTGACAGGTTATGTAGGATGCGATGTCTACTTACAGACAGGAAACACATTTTGTTGTGTTTTCCTTTAATTTGTCACCCTTCTGTATTTATAAAAAATAGCATCTCATTAATGTTCTTCCTTTTACCACAGCTGTAAGGTGCTGGAAAAACTTGGAAATGCACCTTCAAAATACTTGAAAAGTGCTTTAATTTAACATTGGAAGACGTGTAGGATCCCTGAACCCTATTACAGCTTTTATAGACTTGTTAGAATTTTTACACATTTTCCTTTAGAAATTTTTTGGGTTTATGTGGTGTGTGCGTGGACATCTGCACGTGTGAATAATGCCACTAGTCTTTGAGGTCAACATTTGGTCTAAGAAGGTCCAATGCTTTCTAGAGAGGTTTGTCACCTCTGATTGATCCAGCTGCTGTAGTTTGTTCTGGGTTGGTTTGCCCGGGCTTTATCCTTCTACTCCAGCTCTCACCCCCATCATCAGCACAGAGCTGATAGCCATCAGCGAACTTGGAGATAGAGGACCTGAGGTCATAGATGTGGCTATGTGGTGGGAGTTCCAGTCCATACTTCGAAATGCATTAACAGACACACAAATAAGCAGAAACTGAAAAGCGCAGAGGGCGGCAGACCCTGAAATATGTATATTTCGATCATTTTTTGCTGTGAGAACTGGCCTCAATCTTCACCTGCTCCCTTTTTCTTTCTTTTTTTTTTATACTAGGGATTTTGGTGGGGACAGGAGGGCGGGTAGGAGCGAGAAATGAGATGCCTCAACACTCCACTGCCCTCCTCTCTCCATCCAACTCCCCCACACACCTGGGATGGCCATTTCATTTCAGAGTGCAGCAAATGGAAAGGTGATCTTAATCTACCCTGTTTCCCTCTAACCCCCCTCCCTCTCTCCATCTCCCACACACAGAGCCTCACACCGCTGATGGACAGCACACTGCTGGTTGCCTCTGCCTGCCGCCAGAAACACCAAATTTAGTGATAGAGAATCCTGGATACACGTTGGTTTATTACCTTGAACAAATTCTGTTCATTTCAAACTCAATCTTTGCTCATATTGTTATCTTTTGGTTTGCGATCTAAAATACTAACTGGCAGACATGATCCTTTCATGGGAACAAAAGTGGTTGACTTCGGTCAAAGTATTTCGACACGACCTCTTCAATACACAGCACTCCTGTTTTAGCTCATTACTCAGTGTTAGGTCTCTCTCATTGCTGTTAGCTCTTTAATCATTACAGTCACAAGCAGAGGTATGCAATGGTTATTGATTTCCTATGACTAGCCTGCTGCAGGCCAGTTCATTAGGAGGGTGATCACAAACCACTGGATTAACTGGACTCCAGGCACATTAGAGAAAGGTTCTTGCTTTCAAGAAATGTTCTGACTCTGTCATGCTGTGCAAAACTGAAAGCTGTTTTCATCTTTATCCCTCTATGGCACAGTGTTGCTTCTAGGTAACACACCCACCTTTGGCCTTTTACACTCAAACAATAAATCTTGAATTATGGTGCAATGCTTAGAATCAGTAGGATTTCTCCAACCTGGTTGCAAACACACCAGAAAGATAGTTCATTGTTGAGTCTAATTCCCAGGATGACAAATACCGATGTTTTGGGTTGGTAAAGCATTCAGAGCACAGAAAAATAATGAGAAAATAAGCAAATACTGGCAGAGGGCAGAGTCTCTGCAGATACAGACACCGCCACACATTTCTAGTGGGTCATAAAGGATAATTGAAAGGGATGGTGTTTGTATGAGTTTATACATTGTTATTTAGGAAAATGTTGCATATTATGCTTATAAAAAATAGGCAGGGTCCGAAGGAAACCAGTAGCAGTGTTTTAATTTGTCACATGACTAGAGGTCATGTTGAACCCTTTTCGCATCCTTCTTCACATGGTTCAGCTCCATCACCTCTCCACAAGAGTGGTCTGAAAGTGTCTTTTTAAATTAACATTAAAGGTGTAGTTAGTGACGTGGGAGAAAATGAGTAGAGAGGTTGTTGATATTTGAAGTGTAAATGAATACAGACCCACCCCTCCCTTCATACTCCACCCCGGGCTCTACCCCCGCAGTTCCTGGATGCGCATTGTCATG
>JAJHUR010082022.1:0-48580 GCA_027495735.1 Lutjanus campechanus | reverse complement strand
TCTCACCCCTCTCTGCCCTTTTATCACCCTCTTTCAATCTCTGATGTTCAAAGCGGCCTTGTATCAGACTCTCACTTTCCGTCACTTTGTACCCAAAGCTGCCGTCTCTCACTCAGGCCTTTTAATTATGTCTCTAAAGCCCCTTCCTACAAGTGCTTAGGCCTTGATTGCAAATACCAGCTTTGTATATTTGACTAAATTAAAAAGTGGGGAAAAAGGAAGAGAAAAAAATCCTAAGGCGAAAAGCATGTTAACAGCCAGATGCACGCACAATGTCACTTTCCCTAAAGCTCTCAAGTTCAGCGCATTTTAGGAACGGCACGTAATCGGAGGGGTGTACTGGTGTCAAATGAAAAAAATCCTCAAAATCTCCCATCATATTATTATTTATAACATTTCAACAGAGGCATGCTTGAACAGTGACTGTGTTACTGACCTCCATTTTGTCATTCATATAGCTTATTTCTTTTTTATGTAACACCACTGGAAAATTAAAAAAAACTCCACCAATTATTAGAAAAGAATGAACTGGTTTCCAGTGAAAAGTTTCCTGTGAAGGTCCCAAACAAGTCTCCTTCAAAAGTGAGACAGTTTTAATACAACAATTTGCTGCTAGAAACCAAAACTTGAAATTTATATCTATTAAATAACATTTAAAAAATACTTCTAATAAAAAAAAGATTTAAAAAAAAATGATTTATACATTTAAAAAAATCTTTGAAGAACCTAAAGTGGCATTGAACTCATCCTCCTCCAGGCTTTCTGCCACATCCACAGATCAGGCTGTGCTAAGAAGATTTCTGTTTGCTGATGGAGAAAAGCTTGTCACTGCTTGACTTGCTGCTGAATTTGTGGGTCAAACATGGCCAAAATGTGTGCTGAACTTACTGACATGAGAGCAGCAGCACAGTGGTTTCATGTTTCATGTCAGGATTTTTTTTTTTTTAATTGCAAAAATATTGTAATGAGGCATTTTTAAATTATGTTTAAAGTTGTAAACACATTGATCTATACTTACATTATACATACATTTTAAAATGGGTCTATACAGATTTTGAAAAGCTATTGTATGGAAATAATAAGTAGAACTGGACATAAATCATAAATAACCTGGTCAGGAAAGTTCAGATAGTAAATTATAATCTGTTTCTCCTCTGTTTTTCCACAGCCTCCTCTTCTTACCCTGAGGGCCCTAATTGGTGAGACTAATCTTCTAGTTGTCTTCCTGGGCTTAACCCTGCTTTGAGTAAGGGTCATTACCATTGGCCATCTGTCCCAGAAACACTTGTTGTGATTGGCCATATGGTGTTAGAGAGAGTGAGATTTAGGAGGAGCAGAATGTTTAAATTTAAATGAAGATGTTTGGTCACGAAGGGAATGATGTTACTGTATCTGTTGGGAGGGAGCAGTGGTGTAGTGGTGCATGCAGAAGTGGATATGCTCTTAATTTATGCCCCGTTTTTTTTTTAAGTGGCCCATCCAGGAAAGGATAAATGCCCCGTGTTATAAACAGTGACATGCAAGACTACTCTTGCGGATTTAATTCATCTAGAAATGGGCCAGAATAATTTGCATATTGTCACTGCACTTCTGCTGCTTGACTTCAGGGAGTAAGTTGAGACAACAACAGAATTATGCATTTTGAGTGAACTCTTCATTATCATTTGTTCTATCAGACATGAAAATTGGTCAACTATTCTCTCACCATACAAGTAATCTTTGAACTAGTACTTTCATTTGTAAACTGTCTCTTGGAACAGCTGATTTGCAACATATACTGTAGGCCCGAGTGTGCCACCATTATGAAATTAACATTACTGGTCAAGGGCCGGTTTGCAAATACTACTGGTCTTCAGAGGACTAATGCATGATTATAAGATTGATTCAAGACAGGGCAAACATGGTGTTTCTGTCTGAGGTTAGTTTATGTATCAGGCAATTTTGTTTATCCTAGGATGGCGAAGTAAAGGCTTGAACCACCTCTACCTTTACTATGCCTCTGAATGACTTACCTAAACTAGGGAGGGGTCTCAAGAACCAGTACTAAACTGGAACAGGTTCCTTACTGGTCAGTACCAAAATATCAATAAGCTTTTGGACAAAAGAGATTGCCATCAGTATTTATGTAATGTTACATGAACAGATGACAGGGAATAATGTTTTAAAGTGTGGGCTCGCTATACTACATTTAATGAGAATGCAGCTAAATGCAGTAACTGTGAAAACAATTTAACTTATTACATTTTCCAAATAAAGTAATGATAAAATAACTGTTGAAGCTTTTCACATCTCATAATCTTATGTCTTTATTTTTTGCACCAAATTCTGGCTAGTCGTATCAATAAGAGTATTGATAGGTATTAGTATCGGCAAGCATTTTCAGTATCAATATTGGTATCAAAAAAATCCTTACGATACCCATCCCTAACCCAAATATTCTTAGCATAACCAATCATCATTCCTCATGCCCAAACCTAACCAAACCAACCAGCAAAGGCAACAAGTTAGAGTAGGGTGGGTCATCCCTTTGCCATCCTAGGAAAATACATTTGACTTGCATCTCACTACTGAGTGTGCTTTAGAACGTGGTACACTCAATGCTGACTGAAAAATAAGTGTGTATACTTAGTATACCTGCTTATACCCTGCACTACACCACTGGGAGATACATAATATCATCTCCTTATGGTAACCAGGATTATATTAATGCGTGTGTGTGGACTTTTACAGCAACCTTCTTTCTTGTTTCACATCGCACAGGGGGCAAAGAGTTACAAATGTTTAGACATGCACCGGTTGACACCCAAGGAAAAGAGGAAGTAATTTTTAACTTTAGGGAGTCTTCTGGCTCCCACTTGGCTTTGATTAGAAATGCATTGGATCCAATTATTCCCAGTATAAAGTCATGTTCAAAGACAACATAGAGCACAATCTGTCAGCACTCAGTCAGTGTGTTTATGTACATCTTCTGTTTGATGATGTGCATAATGGCCATATGGTTGTTTACATTAATCTGTGATTTTTGGGGTGGGGTGGGGTGGGGTGGTTACATTTAGGTAACATCTTTACTGATTCACAAATGTAAAACACATCACTTTCTGTGCATTTTTCTTTTCAGGAAAGATAAGTGTGGCACTGGATGATGACCAAGGCAAGTGTAAAGGCAGGGGTAAATTGGTTACGGCTTAACAACAGCAAATCTCTGTCAGTTGGCAGCAAGGAAGCTAAACAGACAGAAAAATGTCCATCAAAGGGGGAGCCTTTTAATATTTCAGACCATTGTTGAAATCACAAGAAATACACTGTATGGGCTTGTGAGGGTTATCCATTGGATAATTATAGGTCTTGCATACTTAATAATACCACTTACTACAAAAACAATCTCATATCCCAATAAGAATTGTTTAATTTCCGGAATAATTATACATATCCTGACACAGCACCTTTCTGTAAATTCAGGAAGTAAATACTTAATTTAAAATGACCACCATGTCAGACTTTTCATACTCAAACCACTCCCAGTCCCTCTTTTAAGTACAAGATCCTCTTTTTTCTTGGCTGCTCTGAGTCCTTCTCCTGTTCAGCAGAATTACCTCTTTCTGTGTCATGTTCACTCTCCTCCATGTTTGTTTGTGTTGCCTCCTTTCAAACGTCCTGCCTGCATCTGTGCCTTGTGGAAGAACGCATAGCATCATACAAATAATGAAAAATATTACCATAAAGAGTGTGATTGATGACACAATGAAATAAACAATAGACACTTTCTGTCACACACCGAATATATATTGTCATATCACACAGCCCTGCTGCTGAGCCAACAGATAAACACAATTTTTACCAGTGAGCAATGCACCCCAAAGTCAGCTCATTATCCTAAAAATTCCCTCTTCTCACCTATTGGCTGCCTCACCAAAAACTTTTTTTAGCGACACAATTACTTCTTTCCTGGTTTACTTCACATCTTTGAAAATGAGGAGAATGCTTTAGGGAACAGATTCCCAGATGACATCCTGAATAACAAAAAGAATCATTGTTCCCCTCAAAATATTCATTTGCACCAGGATGCACTCAGTTTGGGTTTTGATCTCTCAAGGAACAAAAGACGGGAGGAAAAATGGGAGTAAATTATTTTGCATCTAGTTGAGAACCAAAAGTTCCCCTTGAAACTGTGTGTGGTTGTTCTTTTGATTACTTCTGTCTCTGATTAACTGGTTTTAGAAGATAATGTGCGGACATTACACAGAACAAACCATATGTGAATTTGTAATGACACAGAAAAGATGCAGTTTTTCATGGGAACTGAAGTTGAGCATAAACAGATATGTAGATTGTAAAGTAGAGAAGAACTATTCTCAAATATTTAAAAATCAACTAAGCTTCCTTTTGCTCTGCAACAGATTTGCTTTGGGTTGTTTTGATGGCTTATGGTATAGTTGTTGTTTTGGCATTTGCCTGCAGAGTTTTCATTTCTTTGTCCTTCTAATCTGTTGTCATATGGGCCAGAGATAAGAATGGAGTTTAGCATCAGCACTTCCTGCTGAATGATATCCCGTATGTCTAGATCTGTCTCGGAATAGGATATTTGTGTTTACTCTCAGTGGCTGGGGCTGTTGAGTCCGTCTGGCTGTGAAACTTAAGCTGACTATTATGTAAGGAATCGTCTATGGTGATGATTAAATTTCCTGTCAAAATTTTGGTTCAACAATGTTTTTGATGAACTTTAGAAAAAGAAAGAATGCTGTCAGTGTGCTGAAGTAAAGGCTTCTATGGCTTCACTAGATAACTTGTGTTTGTCTCCCCAGCTAAGTGTAGGATTTAACACGGTGGACTGTACATGAGGGTGATTAGTTGTGACATAATCTACAGTTGTAGCATCAAATGCCCGTGGAGCGAGCAATAAAATCTGTCGCGCTTAAAAACGCCACACAAATCAATGTGATGATAAATGAGAAGTCAGTGGGACGCAGTAATCTGTTCCACCCTATTAAAGTCGGGGCTTGTACAGAGGCTACTGTGCTTCCTCATCAACAGTAATAGGCCAAATCCACAGGGATTTCCTGCCAATCATGGCCTTGTGGTAGTATCTTAATGACTTTTCCTCAGAAGCTGATAAAAGTGTTTTTTTTTTTCTAAATTTGTCAATCTGTTGTATTTTACTGCGGCGAGCAGATCAAGCAACACTGGCACGGATTCAAAGCAAGTGCAGATAGTGTATTACTATGGAAGTTAAGTGCTTGGAAATACTTCAGATGCCTCTGGGACCTCTTAACCCTATTGTTAGATGTTGCTGCTGAACTGCATGAAACTGCTACTGTGCAACTCTTGACCTTTAAGATGACCCGCTTCTTGAAACCTTTTTTTTTCAAACAGTTATTTTAAATTCCAAGACAGGCACTCATGTAGACAGTGTGTGCATGTGTTCTTTCACAATAAGGGGGAAAAAAAGAAAGAATGGAGGGAGTGAAAGTTGATTTCTCCCAGCAGTGTCACCTGGCTCACTCAACCGTACACCCTGCCAAATTAAAGATGTTAATTTCATCCTTAAGCACACGCTAATACGAACAATCACTTGCCTGGTTGAGACTCCAATCAAAATGCTAATTACAATAACGGCCCTGCAAAAGGAGAGCTGGGGATTCATTATCCTGCTTTAGTTCTACTTGTCTGTCTTTGCCTTCCTTTTGGTGGGTATGCATCCCGCTTGCCAAAAAGATGTCTGACTATGTTCACAATACTGTTGACTTCCTTTGTAACACGCAATGCATGAGTCCAATCTGCAGCTGCTGGAGGAATGGTAGCGCTTTTGAGAAGTAAATAAGTGTGATGTGGGAGATGGTGGGGATTGGCATGCACTGAGTTGATGTTCTACTGTGCAGTTGCTCACTGTTATGAGCTTTAAAGGGACAGTTCACCTACAAATCCAAATACAAAGTTTTCCTCTTTCCTGTAGTGCTTTTTATCCATCTATATAGTTTTGGTGTGTATTCAGTTTTGGAGATATTGGCCACAGAATGGAGCGAGATGGCTTCGATTCAAAGTTGTAAGGTACATAATGTTACATGCACCATGTGACTTTCATTTTTCGAGTCGCTTCAGTGACGTCAGGCAACAACATAGATATTGTAACACTAAATATGGTCTTATCCTAACCCTGGAGGGAGAGTAATTACAGGCACATCATGCAGGTGCAATGCTATCAGAAACATCACCAACGAAAAAAGGTAATACCTACAAACTTACTTCATGCCACAAAAGTTTAATGAAGACAAAACATTTTGATTTGACTTGGATCACACTTGGATCTTCATCAGGTAGATCAAGTCAGATCATGTGTTGTCTTCATTAAACTTTTTGTGGCATGGAGAAAGTGTGCAGCGGTTACCTTTTTTCTTATCCTTAACCTTTCCAGTTGTTTTTCTGCATAAACCTAACCAAACTGCAAACATTTCAGTGTTAAGCACATGTTAAAAAGTCTTTCTGGCCACATCTGATACAGATCGCTAAAGAGTACCTTGTGCTTCAGTAAGAGATGCTGAGGGGTGGTGACACATTGTTAGTATGTGATGAATCTGGCTGAGAATGTGTGGAAAGAGACATTGCATTGTTGAGGTTTTCAAATGTATTTTTGGCACTTTGATCACCACAATCAGAGTGCTGTCTTGTTCCATTATATTAAAGCAAACAGAGGATGTATTTTTGATTTTGGGGTGAATTGTCCTTTTAAAATTGCCCTGGTTACATATATGCATGCAAATGTTTCATGTGTCAAAAAGCAGGCATAGCAATATTTAATTCCTTTTGAATAAAATGTGATTATTTTATTTACCGCATTGGAGAGATTTTTGAGTGGTGTTTTTTTTTTTTTTTTTTTTTACTTAACTGTCTTCATAGAGATGAAACAAGATGAGAAAAGAAATTTCGATAGTTAGAAAGGTTTCGGTTGCAGTTCATTTAAGTACAAAACTTTTATTCACTACCTGTACAATTACTCAAATCAGTTTCTATGGGAACATTGCATTCATATCATAGAATAGTCTTTTTCATCAGAGAGAGCCCACACACATCAACTCTTCATTATATTCAAAAAACTAGGGCTGCAGTAATGCGTAATAGATAAAGAAAATTACAGACTTCAAGGACACGTCAGTATTGCAAAAGCTTACCCAAAATTATAGTAACTCAAAAGGGATTCACAGGAAACACAGCGTTTCCACTGGCTTTAGCTTACCATAACACAGAAACAGAAACCTTTCCTGCAGTAGCAGCGGCACAGGTAGACATTCTGAGGAGATTTTGTTTTTTGTTCCACTTTGATCCCCGTCTCTGTCAAACCCCCCTAAAACCTCTGCTTTCTAGGTCCCTGATTGCCTTGGAAGAAGCAGGCAAGACACCAGCTTGGTTGCCGTGGCAACAGATGCAGATTTTACCCTCTTTGATGTGCAGTAAACAAAGGTGTGCATGTATCAGTTTGTCAGTTTGCATGTGCGTTGACTGGATGAGTGACAGACAGACGGGCAGACAGTAACAAACAGCGATAGCGCACAAACGTGGCATCTGGTCATCTGTAACAGCTGGTATTCATGGAGGCTTGTCAACAACCTGTCACTCGCACTTTCTCGCTTCAGTTCATATGTCATACAGTCCCTCCAAACCAAACACAGCCCAGAAAATAAATGATTCATGCATCTCCAAGACAGCACTTTCACTTTATAATCATTCATAAGGGAATAGTGTCTTTTTTTTTTAAGCACAGGCCGATATGACGCAACTTTATGATCGTGCATATATTTTGTGGCTGAGTGTGTTCATCTCCTGCCGAATTAATTTACCCCGAGGTTGCTACTGCAGAAGAAAAATTGGTCCCACCCTACTGAATAATGATGGCCTGTGAGACTTTGAAAATATGGCCCCTGGGCTTTCTGATAGGATGTGCTGCTTTGTGCTTTGCTGGTTGTTTGTGCAGTTTGGTGGCTGCTCTGGTTCCTTTGTCTTAGTTATGTTTGTTTTGAAAGTTTTATGTGAAAAGGAGAAACAGAAGTTCAATGACACAACAAAGGAAATCAGATCATTAACATCAGAAAAAATGAAGCAAATAATAAAGGTTAGACTTTTGTGACATAAATTACACAAAGGAAAGGAAAGGAAGCCACTAATCTCCCTACTTCTACTTCTGGTGTGAGTAAACAGTGGTGGAATGTACTTTTACTTCATTAATGTACTTTGTATCACACTTTTATTTCTATTTTCTCCTATTTTATTCTTTCACTGTACTATGTTTAAGAGGGAAACATTGTGCTCTTTACTCATTGCACATAAAGATTTTACATTTGATCATCTTACATGATGAACTGTCAGCATTAAACTTCCTAATTGAATATAAAATAGTTAAAGCTAGCTACAACATGAAACTTCAGCTCAAATGTTTATGTATCACTAATATTAATAAAGTATGTGATAATGAAACACTGTCAGGGGTATTCTGCTGTATAACAGGTACTTAAAGTATCAAAAGTTAACGTATAGTTACCACTATTGTACTTTTACTTAAACTTGGCATAACTTGACAGGAAAGGAATATAATATTCATAAGTATGTTTTCATTAATGTATATACATGCGTATAATCACCTGTGCTTTGGTTACCTTAGAATTAGCCATTTATATCTGCAGAGGGTGCAAGTCCTCCCCCATAAAAGCCACCATGTTTCAACGCCATGTTTCTACAGTAGCCCAGAAGGGACAAACCAAG
Organism: Lutjanus campechanus; assembly: GCA_027495735.1. NCBI lineage: Eukaryota > Metazoa > Chordata > Actinopteri > Lutjaniformes > Lutjanidae > Lutjanus > Lutjanus campechanus. The sequence continues at coordinate 39,832 of JAJHUR010082022.1, read as the reverse complement.
CAACAGCAGGGCACCCATGTAGCTCACTTGGTAGAGCATGTTCCCCATGTATTGGGGTCGTCAGTACTCTGCAGCAGCCACTGGTTTGACTCCCACCTGTGGCCCATTTACCGCATGTTTGCTGCCCCCTTTCCTGTCATATCTTCAGCTGTCCCTATCAAATAAAGGCAACCCCCCCCCCCAAAAAAAAAATCTCTAGCCTTTTGTGGTCTTTGCAATTTCGTTTGCACCGTATGTGCATGACTCTTAAGTGTACTTTGCAGTCATGCAACACACACATTTATGTGCTAATGCATATACCACATACATTTTCATCAAGATGAATTAAAACTATGAAAATTAAAATGATAAATCAGAGACTATTATTTCAGTGTTTAGTACACATACGGACAGTACCACAGTTCCAGAACAAAATGACAAGGGTGCATCTGAAATTACGGGGTGAAAATCACAGCAGATGTGGTTAAAGCAGGAAAGTCAGTAAATCAGTCTACACTGATCGAGCGTGGGGAAATTTTTACAGATGTTTTATACTGTATGAAAAGCTTCTCTTCAGTTCAGGAAATCCCTGTATGAAATCCCTGAAGGTAGTAGGACTGATGTCAGTAAATCTGCCGTCCGAGAAGCAGTGCTGTGATACACATCCACTCTCTGTGTTTACCTTCATTAAATTGCTTGACGACACCAGATTGCAACAGTATAAACAGACATATGTTGACACGTCAGACTGGTGGTTATAATTCAATGTTTTTATGAAGGAGACGTCCAGTTACCTGGACACATATGTTTTCCAACTTTCTAACACGGTGCAAATGCTGCTGTCAGTTCAGTTTCTTCATATTGCTTAGCTGTCATTATCACGTTTAACTAGCAGTGCCATTTTAGACCGATGAAACCAGTGGTGTGACCAGCTGAGAGAGTAGTTCATGATCAACACACATGATCTATATTCACCTTTTTCACATTGTGCTGCTGCACATACGTCCGTGAATGTTCTCATTCGTCCAGGTCATTGTAAGCCAAAGCAAGATTAAATCGAAAGCAACTGGACTTGTTCAAAAAGCCTTTTTCTGAAGACGTTTCGCCTCTTATCCAAGAAGCTTCATCAGTTCATGCCTGTCAGACTAGTCGGAGCTAGTCTAACCAAATGGTGGGAAACCCAGGTATTTAACCTCTTTGGATATGTTCAAATTCATTAGTGCTCAACTCAGTTTTGACAACAGTCGTTAGGGTCGTTAGTCCTGAGAGTCACCCGAAACCAAATGTGAGTGACGGTCGTTAGATTCAGTTTTATGAGTTGAATTTTAACTAAGGGTGCAAAATATTAAACTGAGGGTGCACTTCATGCTTTTGCACCCTCATAGCCTGTTAAATTGTGGCAAAAACCAGGATACTTTTGTAGTGAATGTTGAAAAAATTTTAGTATTTTACAAATAACTGTCAGAACTCGGCTCAAACCGGGACGTCTGATCGCTGTACACCAAATTAGCATTTCTATGTGAATTTTGAAAGAATGATAACACAGTCTTAATCTAAAGTTGAATTCATAAGCAATAAAAAGCACACGCTCAATCCAACTACAACCTCACTTGGTCTGGTATGACCATTACCTCACGGGAGCTAAATTTAGCTAAGGTTAGCAAATTTAGATAGATATTGCTATGTAAATGACATTACTTAGTTCAGTGACAGGATCAGTACTATAATGACAACAATAGAACAGCTGATATTGGGTTTTGCAACAAACAGTGAAGTCATACAGGTAATTAAAATACTGAGACCCATTCTTTTTGTTTGATAAACGTCAAGTTGTTCAGGAGAAACCAGAGAAATGGTTTTTGTGGCATGGATGCACATGACCATCCAAGTGTGAAAGTCAAGGATGGGAGGATATCAGAATATATCACTCATTTGCACCGAGACATCTGTCAGAGTGAGTGTCTTTGGCTGCCAGGAGCACCCTTGCACTGTCCATCCCTGTGAGCAAAGCTGGCGATTTAAAGCAATTACAATTTAAGCTGAAGAGGCACAAATCTGCCTGTGGACATGGTGACAGGTCCTGTTGGTAAAAGGCAACACATCAAAGGAAAGTCTCCATCCCACCAACTCTTGGCTTCCATTTTCATCTTTCTGCTGCTCTAGCCAGCTTTTTAAGGCTCCAGGCACCATGTGTCCTTCGAGACAAATGAGAAAAGACAACTGGGAATGTGCCCTGCTCTCTGCTCTGCATAGATCTGCAAAGGAATGCAATGTGGTGACTGATTTTATGCCCTGTGAGCCTTTCTGGTTGTAGTGTGAGAGTATATGTGTGTGCGCATTTGACTTTTGGACACTTGTATCGGCTAATCAAATTTAAGAAATAGGAATTCCTAATGTAATTCATCATTATTCCAAACACGCCATGAGAGGATCATCATATCACTTATTACTCATGTATGTAGATGCACATGCGCAGTCAGCTGCCCCCCCTTGTCGCGCCAAGTGAGCCCAATCTTAAAACCTGGAGCAGCCGCAGACAGATGATCCGTTTATTTGCGAGGACGGATGGATCAGTCTCACACTGGTACACACTGCAGAACTGCGTCCTGGCGCTCATCTCACAGTTTTTGATGATGAATCAGAAGTTCATCAGCTGTTTTCTGCCCCAGAAGCTCTTTCATCTTCACCAGAGGGATTAGGATGAAAGGGTGAAAGTTGGATTTTTGTAAATCAGAGGGTCTAACATGCGATAATCTGGACAATTGACTTATTTTGAAGTGGCGGAGGGATGTGAGGGATTCAGTTTGAACTGAAACCCCAGAAAACGGACTTCATCTGAGAAGATGCATTCAGGTGAGTGAGATGAGCCACGTTTGCATGATTTAGGACGATTGGTGAAATAGATGACGGGTGCTTCTAATCTTTGCTAATCTTTTTCGAGATGTCGGGGGGGTTTTTTTGTTTTTTTTTTGGCAGACCGACATATTTATTTTACGTTATTCACAGACTTCCGATTTTTTTTAATGCGCAAATTTGCATGTTTTATGCACAAAATGAATATTTTCATTACAACGAGGCTGAATGAAAAAAATGATTGCGTGCAGGGATTTTTACATCTGCTTCCCGGACACATTTTACAGGACAGAAAAATGCCTAACTACTCTGTTTTGAACTCTTCTCTGAAAGGAGCCATAGTGCTGAAGTGACAGCTCCCTACTTTACTCTGTGCACTTCACTGATATAAAAGTGAAGACAAATGTTGCAGGAAAGAAACAAGAATCCACATTTTCAAAAGGGGGGAAACTGTGTTCTGTCTTAGATCAGCTTGTGGTGGCTCAGTGCCTGGACAGGAGGATTTGGACTGCTGCTGCTGCCTCAGTTCCTCCTCCACACACACACCCACACACACACACACACACACACACACACACACACACACACACACAGAATTTGGTCTCTGTGGAAGTGGATCAGTGCAATAGATTCATTCAATGAACACAAACTTCACTTAATTCTTCCATGAAGTGTCAGTCAATCAGCTGGAGACTTTGTAGAGATTGACAGTGTTGTTAAATGTGTCTTCTAGTGTCTGTGCTTGTGCATCTGTGCTTTTGTATGTAATCTTAATGTTTTTAACAACCTGCCCAGGACTGCAGATGAAAATTAGCCTGTATGGCTAAAACTGGCACGTTTATATGATGGATTCAAGTGATCAGATTAATTAATTAATATCCCTTATTAAATTAAATAAACACAAGCATAAATATTAATATATCTTCCTAAACATGCCGTTAATTAAAATTCTTAGTCACACTGCGCTGAAGATATGTGAAGTTTTCTTTCTTGAGGTATTTTCAGATTCTTTATAGATATTACATTATTAATATTATTGTTTATGATTAATTATTTTCTACTCTTATGCAAAGGTCTGATACAAGTGCAATACACTGTACACACCTGTCAGTCCTGCTCTTGCACAAATCCTCATTTTAATACTTTTAGTGTTTGCATAATGTCAGTGTTGTCTTAGGTTTGGAGAGATTTGTATTTCATTTACGTAAGTCATTTCTTTATTTAAATGCATGGGCTGTGACAGATGATTTTGAATTGTAGTTATTGAATAGCAGTGTTTGTAATTAGTAATGTAATGCATTGGATTACACAAAACTAATCTAATCAGAATACTTTTGGATTACTTCAAAATCAGACATTAAAAATATTGTCCCTTATACTAAGAAATGGACACTTTCACAACAATTTGAGTTCCACAAATATTTTTTTTTTTCTTTTAAACAACTAAAAACATTACGACTGCAAATAATATATAATATATAAAAATAGTTTTTTTCCCCTGCCAGGACTGCCACTGCCAAGTGGAGAACAAGAAACCCTGTATGTCAGATACTAATAGATCATTGTTATCATGAATTTTTTTTCAAAGGTTTCAAAATTGCCATATTTTAAAGTTGTAAAAAATTTATTAAAAATGTAATCAAGGAATCCTTAACAATGTAATCATTAACTAATTACACATTTTTTCATATGTCATCTTGGTATATTACAGTTGTAATCTGATTATGTAATTCTGATTACATGCAATCCCTACCCACCCAACTCTATTTATCTCTATTTTAATGCTCTTACTGCTGAGCTGATCTATACTTCTCGTATACCATGCACTACATTGCACAATTGACCCTCTGTTACATATGACCACTGAAACTGAACTACACTTTCAGTCCGTTTTCATTTTAACATAACAAATGTTAACATGAAATACAGCATTTAAAGACCTGTGTCAGTTGAAGTCAACCTGTAAATTATCAATGACAAATGATGCGACTTTTTGTGCCAAATGCCAGAACACAGATATTCGTAATGCTTGGAAAAAAAATTAAACTGTTCCCTCCCTATGTCATGATACAACAAACATACTGTACAAATGTCCACAGTCTATATGATCACTGTTGTTTTGTGTTTGGCTCATCTTGTTTGTGAGTGGACATTCACAGCAACATGCCAACCTGCCACTTTGGTGAAAACTCAAAGCAAAATTTTAGTGGCCGGGTGTCCTTGGGGCGAGATGCTCTATTTAGGTCATATTTATATAATATAAATATATATAATAGACACAAAAATGGCACAAGGTATTATTTTATGACACAGAGACTTTTATTTATTTACCATGAGACATCATTACACAGCAGCACAGCTGCTATTCTTGTCCACTATGTTACACATAAACATTTGAAAAGAGGGATAAGGAGGATGTAAAAATAGAGGAAAGAGTTATAGCAAGCAGATGGTGGAAGCAGGATGTCCTTATTCTGTCCCAGTCGAGCTTTTGAACTCCACACCCGTGGCCTGGTATATACATTCAGCTGTGTGCACTGAGACAACAAACCCAGACACACAAATCCTGCTAAGCTTTAACTCTCTTCTCTCTTTTTCCTTTATTTCTTGATTGTCCCCGTCTTCACAAAATATCTGCCTCTTTTGCAGTCTGGATATTTCTCCTGTTCATTGAGGAGGGATTTGCTCTGGCACAAAAGACTAAAGGTAAGATTGATACATTCAGTGAGCTCCTTGAATAGAAAGGCTACATTAAATCAAGACACACAATGTAATTTGATTAAAGATCGCTTCACAGTTTTTGCTTGTCAGGTGTTGACTGTCTTCATGTTGTATCATTGAGTGCACAGATGATTTTTTTCACTTGTCTCTTGGCTGTCATTTTCATACAGATGGAGATGCAGGATCAAAAGGGGTCAAACCATCTCAACGGCCGCAGAATTCTCGTCACTGTGGAAACTGGGTACGAAACACAGATGGCGGCACCTTCAGCTCCCCAAACTACCCAAATACGTACCCTCCCAACAAGGAGTGCCTGTACGTACTGGAAGGTAACCAACAACATGCACCTGAGCCTGATAATATCACTGCTCCTGTTCCAATTTTTGTGAATGTTGCAGATTTTGATATTAAAATAGGTCAATTTCTTTTGTGAGCTCTGGTGGAGATTAAATGGAACAAAAGGAACAAAATAGCTTTTTTTTTTTGTGATGATTAAGATGATCAAGAATTGCAGTGATGAAGGTACAAATGAAGTATCCAAAAGTAACAAATATCTCCATGTTTCATATTTTCAAGTTACCCCACCACTGCCTGCCTTGGAAGTATTGAAAAATAAAAATAAAAATAAAAATAAAAATAAAAATAAAAATAAAAATAAAATAAAAATAAAAATAGCACATCGCAGTCTCCTCTGTTTACAGTAGGTTGCAAATTGACATCAATTCATTATCAAGTCTCATAGGCACAACTATTGAAACAGATAATATGAAAGAGAAAATAATAAAACTAGAAGAGTGGATGTAACCCTTTTGTAATCACCATATTTTGATTAGTAACTATAATTTAATTACATATTTTTTCTCTGTAACAGTAACACAGTACAATTACATTTATTCTGTAATTTAACTACATGTAACTAGTTACATGTGAGCATTTACTCTCCTGCATTTACAATATCCTATTAAACATTTGTGTGATTTTATTTCACAATTAGCATATGGAGTCTTGAGTTATGGCCAAAAATGTGTTTTGTGAGGTCCAACTGGTCATTTGTGCCAAATTAAAAATTCCCTCTCAGTGTTCTTGAGATATTGTGCTCACAAGAATGAGATGACCCAAAAACATAATGTCTCTGGCCAAAAAACCTTTTGTCACTGCTGTGACAAAGGGTTTTTCCAGTTTTTTTTAATGTGAATCACAGAGGTCCTTCAGAATACAGTCATTAATGTGCACAAAAAACTTAGGCTTATCCATCCAGTAGGATCCGAGATTAGCTGCAGGCAAGCTCCAGGTCCATTGGGTATGCATGCATGCACTCAATAGTAGTTTTATAGGTACAATCATAATCTCATAGTCTCACAGGACAGAGGATATATTTGAATAATGACAAATTCGACATAATGTGGGTAAAACGACAGCACATCTTTCAACGCCATCTGCTCCCTACTTTAAGTATCTTTTGTTTGACAATAACATCTCCGTTGCTCATCATTAATTGGTCACACATGGTGTTTGGATTATATTTAAGGATTTTGAACAATATTTTCTTCTCTAAAAGTTTCTATGGTCATTAAAGTACAAACAAGCTGGCAGGCAACAACTTTTTCACGGTGTATTCCTCATTATCTTGCACACCAAAGACTGCATCAAACTGTTGTCATTTCGTGTATTTTTTTTCCCTTTAATCACTCCTGGAGCCCCCAAAACAGTCTGACCTACAGTAATTCTATGCAAAACATCAACAACACAGAGGAAAATTTAAAAAGGAGCAAATATTTTTTCACTGCATTATCTATTCTCTGCCAGCACTGTATCTCTGAATCACCTTTGTTGCTCTACTTCCCTCAGCACTGCCCCGGCAGAGGATAGAGCTGCTGTTTGATGAGACCTTCTACATCGAGGCCTCGTTTGAGTGTCGTTTCGACCACATCGAGGTGCGGGATGGGCCCTTTAGCTTCTCGCCGCTCATCAATCGCTTCTGTGGCTCAGCCAGTCCTGGACTTGTCGTCTCCAGCGGACGCTTCATGTGGATCCGTTTCTTCAGCGATGAAGAGCTGGAGGGGATCGGCTTTCAGGTCCAGTACAGGTTTACTGCAGGTGATTAAAACACAGTGGAATGCTTCATTGATCCCAGTATGGCAGTGTTCTCACAGACCATCATCCTGGTACTCACTGAAAGTTCATTCAGTCTGCTCAAAAAATCTGTCCTTCACTGGTGATGTCTCTGATTATGATATCTCACTGTCTGTCTCTATGATTTCCCCCAAAGACCCTGAATTTCATCTACATGTGGGAGGACTATTAAATCCCATCCCAGGTAATGCAACCACACACAATCCTTAAATGCTTATAATGGTTAAATTGAGCAATATGCTAACAGGACTAATCATAGCTTGTTATTGTCAAAATATTATGTTACACTCCTCTTGCTCCTGCAGCCTGCCTGAGCTTCCTCATGTCTGAGGAGGAGGTGAGGGGAACAACTCCCTTCAAACATTGATCATATACCTATTTAATATAACGGCTATTTGGTCTGCACTAATGAATTCTGGAGGCGCAAATGTTACATATTGCTCCTTTAACACCACTTTCTTTTATCTTTTTGAGTTTGATTAACTTCAGTCTCACTCTTAAATGTGTTTTTTTTAGAAAAATTGATTTGATTGCACTATAACAAAACTAACTTGGAACCAAAAAGCACTAATGTAAGCTGCATTTTTTTTTAAATTCCAACACAACAAATTAAATTCTTCAAGTAAAATACTTAATAAATATTTCATTTCTGCAATGGAGGTCCCTGAGCAGGACAGGGACGGGAGGAGCCCTTGATTCTGACAAAAAGTCATCACTCAGGTGTAAGATATTTTGTTTCTGTCCCTGTTGCATAGATAACGGTAATTGGGCAGGAAAAAGCGTCACATCAAACCATACTTAAACAATCGATAAATTAAGACTGATTTGTAAAAAAAAAAAATCACAGCACACGCCATATCAGAAACATACTGTGAAAGGTTTAGGTGTAACTAAAATTAACAACACAATGCCCAGTACAAATTTCATGCAATTTCATTATTAGCTAGCTGTTAGCATTGTTGTTAGTCAGCCTGACTTGTTTTAGCTCTTACTTGGTTAGCATCATTGGTTAATTCTGTACTGAGCAGAGACAGCATTACATTGTAATTGTGAAATACATAGGTCTTAAATTTCATTTCTAATGGTCTTAAAGGCCTTAAAAAGTCTTAAATTAACTTGCTGAAACTTGCACACAGCTTAGCCAACTCAAACTGAAGATGTACATCTTTAGATAAAGATGTGATGCAAAGTCATTGCCATTTCCTTTCACTGTCACCTCTAATCTCATCTTCTCTCTCATGTTTTCCTTTTATCTGCCTCTTTATTGCCCTTCTGTTGCTATCTGTGGGTCAGATTGTCAGTTCGAACTGTCTGGGGCTGACGGCCTGATCCGTTCCAGTCAGGTGGAGGAGGAGAATAAAGTGAAGCCAGATCAGGCAGTGGACTGCATCTGGACCATACGGGCCCCAACAAACAACAGGGTATGGCAAGTGACTTTTTAATGTTTTCTCCATTTATCTAATCAGGGTTTGCGTGAGTCCTTAAAAATTATTTAAAAACCTAAACCCAATAAAAAAAAACAATAATCTGCATTTTTGACCTTTTAAAAGATCTTAAATATGATATTTTCCAGGTATTAAAAATGGATCAGATTATGAAGTTAGCAAGACTTTTATTAAGTTTATGTTGCATTAACTTTTGAATGTGTTTTGGGTAAAAAGAAAATTACATTGATACTGTAGAAGCTACAGAACAAAACCAATATGGAACCAATTAAATAATAATGAATAAATCAAGTATACTTTGCAAGTAATTCTGATGATTTTCAGAAAATCTGATGATTTTCTATGATTTTTCCTCATATCCCTCCTACTTTTTTGCCAGTATGGACGTGAAATAGTTCCAGAAACCCTGTCTAATGCACAACCGCAGAATAAGTTTACTGGTAACTTGATGTTCATCTGTTCATGTTCATCTACTGAGAAAAGGGTTAGTATGGTGGGAAAAGTTGAGGAGAGATGTACAAAAAAAATGGCCTACTTCTCCTCAGAGTGAAGTTGAGGAGATGGGATATGATTCATTGGGGGCAAAATGACAAACAGGACAGTGGTTGAAATGATGAATCTCCAGCTTGTAGTGTACTTTAGCCTCCACATCCGTGTGTGTTTGTTCCATATCCTTTACTTAATCATAAAGACAAATCATGTGGATTTCAACTTCATATCACAAAACAGCCCTAGATAAATGTGCTTTACATCTTTTATTATCAAACATTGACTGACAGGACATCCACAGCATGACATACGTGCATGAAATATGAAGTAAAACATATGCTTTGATAATCCGACATAAGCACGCATACAGTAAAGCTGGCTTGAAACAATTTCTGTTTGATCCTTTAATGCAGCAGTGCCTTCTTATAGTGGCTTATAGTGAATTGTGAGAAAAATGATGAAAATGTACATTAAACCCCTCCTCAATGCTGATTCCAGATTTACCTGAGATTCTTGGAGTATCAGATGGAAAACTCAAATGAATGTAAGAAGAACTTTGTGGCCGTTTATGATGGCAGTAATGCTATTGAGGACCTAAAGGTAATATATTTTATAATATGCGTGATATACACTCTGTTAACTTGATCTGATGTACTGTATTCATTGCACACTGTATAGCATTATACTCTGTTATGAATTTCTCTCTCCTTTTGCTACACAACAGGGTTTATCTTTTCTTTCCATGTCATACATGCTTGTAATATTTTTTTATCATAAATATGTAGCAACTGTTCTACAGACCATGGCTTCAATGAGACTACACATCTGACACTGTAAGAGAAAATGGTGTGTGGTTTCTTGCAGGCCAAGTTTTGTAGTACAGTAGCTAATGACATCATGCTGGACACTGGTGTGGGAGTAGTGAGGATGTGGGCTGATGAGACGAGCCGTCTCAGCCGCTTCCGGATGCTGTTCACTTCTTTTGCAGAGCGTAAGTTTCTTCTTGGGATTATTTTTAACCTCTGTCATTTTACATTTGCACCAGTGTCACATTTGTTTAGCTTCTGCAGCTGTGACAGGACAAGGACAGTGCTGCACCAGCACCCTCCTGTGGTTTATATTCAATACTGCAGCTTTTTAAGTTGTGTTGTAGCAGTTGTAGAAAATACATGACATATGTAGAGACAAAGTGCAAATCCATAATTCCATCAGTATTTTGTAGATAAGATCAGTATTACAGAATTTTGGCCAAGAATTCAGAGAAACAGGAGTTTCTCTTACTGTTCATGGTTTGGTTCCTTTGCATCACGTACTGATACACCTGTGTTTGTGTTTCAGCACCCTGTGCAGGTAGTGCGTTCTTTTGTCACAGCAACATGTGTATCAACACCTCTCTAGTGTGCAACGGCATACAGAACTGTGTCTTTCCCTGGGATGAAAGCAACTGCAAAGGTAGTCCACTTGTGCCAAAGCACTTTGAAAGTCTGCTGCGTTGTATTACGATGAGTTGTGTCGTGTTATGTAATATGATGCATGTCGTGTCTGACTCTGTTGTGTCACATTGAGCCTCCTTGAGGATTTGCAGCTATAATTCTACTAGATATTTGCAACAAGACACTCACACAAATGTTCCAGCACGTCCTCTGTTATTTTTCACCCTGACACCACAGAGAAGTGCATATTTGTAACTTTTGGACAGTAAAGAATATCCCTTCAAAATTTCCACTTGGCAGGAAAACAATGATCTCATCATCTTTTATGGCTCTCCAGATAAAAGACCCACAAGGCCTTTTGGCTGTTTAGCGGCTCTTAATCACCTCCGTTGATTTTAACGGCTGTTAATCATGGCGTTGGCTTTTAGTGAAGGCTCTGAATTGTTCCTGGCAGCCAAAGATACAGACTGTCCTGACGGGGGTGGCAACAAGTAAATGACTGATGTACTCTCCGTACCTCTAAATGTCCCTCATATTTTACCTCTCTTTGTCACTCTCTTCATATCCATCATGCAGAAAAAAAGAGCAAAGGTGTCTTTCACCAGATCACAAAGACTCATGGGACAGTAATCTGTGTGTCTACGGGTGTGGTGCTACTGCTCCTCATTGTCTCCATCCTGGTCCAAGTCAAACAACCACGAAAAAAGGTAATTATCACTAGAAATGCCAGAATACCATAACTACTAGAGCTGCCATAAGCAGTCATTTTGACCACTTGAATTCCAAACAGTATAATCTCTCATGATACATACTCAGTTAAGAGATTAATTTAATGCATTTTTTTTCTGTTAGAATATCATAAAATGGAATAACACCAAAATGTACATTTTATTTATGCATTTATTTATTATAAGATAAATAAAATAAGTTAAGATAAGAAATAGAATGCAAAAAAATAACAATAATTGCAATATCCATGCAGCATATATAATTTTTTATGAAATAGGTAAAAATTATGAAGACAAGTAGCAATGAAAATATATAGAATCATGCCACAAAATATTTCTGTGGAAATAGTTCACTCATGAAGCGTATTCAATCTTAATTTGAAGGTGTTGGTACGTAAGAATAACCTGTTCCACCGGGGCGACTTCCAGGAGGTGTTTGACCCTCCGCATTATGAACTCTTTACTCTCAGAGACAAGGTAAGTTTGATTACTTTGATATTTTATTACCTGCACATGGTGATCTTCTTTTAAAGTCACAAATGTAACAACATTATCTCTTTTAGGAGATGTCTGGGGACCTTGGGGAGTTATCAGAGGAGCTCCAGTCCCTGCAGGCACTCAGAAGATCCTCATCAGGCTCCCGCTGCATTCACGAACACCACTGTGGCTCCCAGGCTTCTGTCAACTCCGTCAAAGCCAGTCAAGGTGCATATGGCCTCGGCAGGGGATCCATGGAGCTTCCTTCTTTCAGAGGGGACTTCCAGAGCACCTTACCTCCCCTCAGGGACTTGAACAGCAGTCTGCGGAAGAAGAGTTGGCCTAGTATGAAACCAGGCCGAATGCAGGGCCATCACAGTATGGCGGACAGAGCACTGGGGCGGCAGGACAGAGTGATGGAAGAGGATGAAGAGGAGGAGGACGACGGAAGGTATGATGTGTATGTGCGCAGAGCAGGAAGCCGGAGAGGGAACTTTGAAATGGCCCAGCAAAGATCTTTGTCCATGGACTTCTGAAAAGAAAAGACAGCAACAACTTTTCAATCAGTGCTGTAGAACTCACAATTTAACGCTACAGAGCGGATGTGTCTCACTTGCCTTCTTTATAATAATTATAAAGAAGTGATCCTTGAGTTCTGGGAAACACAGGGTTGTTTATAGACCAGTGCATCAGGAGCTCCAGCGGCTCCAGCACGGCAGACTCTGCTCGGACACTGAAGCAGCTGACAGGGAGTTGTTCATCATATTTGTGATCAGTGTAAAAGTGCAGACAGATGATAATGATGTGTGTTGTTCTCGTAATCGATGTATTTTGTTAAATACATTTCACTGTAAAGCAAGTAGACTTTGTTTAAATATGTTTTCAATCAGGTGTTTAGGTTCTGAGAGAATGGAGGCGTGATTACATTTTAAGCAAAGAATGGGAAAATCACCTCTCAGTTCTTGTTTAAAGTGTAAAATTAAACAGGAACTCTGTGAAATTACCTGTATTAAAAAAAATAAATATCTACATTTCTGCACCATTGTTTTTAGGAAAGTCTCATCTTGCCTTTGGACATTAGATATATATTTTATACTTTTATTTTTGCTCCCATTTTTCATGAGTTGAAGTTAAAAGTCTAAGACTTCCTCAGTGTTCACAAAGGGTTTATTTCTCTCAGTTCTGTCCACAAAGTTGTTAAAATCTGTATTAGTGAGCACTTCTCCTATCCTGATTAAAGAGCATGAGTGAAGCACAGGTGTGTTTTGGACTGGACACACTAAAAAGCCACTCTAAGACATGCGCTTTTATCTTTAACTATGGCTATTACACACAGGGCTGCAGATACCAAAGTTCTTTGCCAGGAGGGCAAAGTCATGACCTGCCCTACTCTGCCTCTGGCTAGGACTTGTTGCTTATGTTAGTTGGGTTGGCTAGGTTTAGGCATGAGAAGTGAGTGGTTAGGGTGAGAATATGCCAGTCAGTTATGCCACATGTGTACAATAACCGTGTTGTTTAATCAGCATCTCTACATGCCACACTTGTGACGTGGATGGATTATCTTAACAAAGAATAAGTGCTCATGGATTACACAGATTTTAACACTGCTGTGAACAAAGTTTGAAAGACATAAACCTTTTGTGTGCATATAAGAAGTCTTAGATTTTTTACTTCAAGTCTTGAAAAATTCAAGCAAAAATGAAAGTACTGTGTGTATGTTTTGTTGAGTCTAAAGTTACCATTAGCAGTTAAGCAGCCACATGTGCTCCTTGCCAGGAGGGAGGTATGTGCTGATCAGGAGTCCTCTAAAAGGTGTGTTGCACAGGCATGCTGGTTGGACTTTCCCATATAAAGTTAACTGCCAAACTGTGGTGTTGTATAGTCCACTTATAAAACCACAAAAAGCACCACTTGCACACCTGCAGTATCATTAACAAACGCTTAAAAACTTTGTTCCATTTTCCTTTTTGCCGTGTTAACTGATGCGCAGGATGCACGTATTGTCTGATGCAGAGAACACAACAAACTTTGGATTAAAGCTTGTTAATAAGCAAGGCCAATATAAAGAAATGTAATTCTGTCACAAACTGAACTGTGTGAGCACCAGTAATGAACCTGAAAATCTCAACTGATAAGCTTTTTTATTTCAAGGGACCACAATTAAAGGGAGAGTTCATCCCAAAATTAGAAACATATTTTTCCTCTTGTCTGTATTGTTATTTATCTGTCTAGTTTGTTTTTCTGTGAGTTTCTGGGTTCAGTCATAGAAATGTTTGCCTTCTCTTGACTATAATGGAACTAGATTGCACTCGACTAGTGGTGCTCAAAGTGCCAAAAACTTCATTTGAGAAACTCAACAGCAATGTCTCTTTCATAAAACGCATGGCCCATTTACTTAAGATAATTTCATGTACAACTGTAGGAACTATATTCTTTCTATAGTACTGTATAAAGAAAGTAGTTTATACATGAGACTCCTCATAATTTCTGTAACGAGACAATGCTGTTGAGATTTTCAAATATATTTATTTGCTGCGTCACCACAAACTGAGTGCAATTTAGTTCCATTATATTCAGAAGAAGGCAGACGTCTGTACAGCCAGTATCTTCCAACCTCACCAAAACCAGCTATCAAAGAATCAAGGAATCAAGGTCATGTATTTTCTTTTAATAAAAAAATACAGGCCAGAGGGAAAATATATAACTTTGATTTGGGGGTGACCGGTCCCTTTAATATATGCACAATGTACATCTTCGACAGATGACTTTGATATGTCGTGTCCCAGTGATGATGTTGATAAGGATCAGAAAATGATCCTCAGGTCATTGTTTATATTCTGTGAACAGAAAGCAGACGTGTTCTTTGAAATTCCCCTTAATGTAGAATCTGTTTTACTTTTACTTTTCTCAAGTACTGTATGCACACCTTTATGGTCAGTGTGCCAAACTACTGTACTTAGATAACCTTGGAGCTGCAGGACGGAGCACATTTAGAAATCCAGAAAGTCAACTCTAAACCACAGCCTCACAGTTTAGTCAGCAAATCTGTGGGGTTCATTTGTCATATTCAGGAAATTCACTGGGCAGATAATTAATGGAGCAACTATGCGTACACACAGACAAACATGAACATGCAGCCTTGTGACTTCAGTGTGGCTGCTGTTGATGCCAGTGAGCCCTCATGCATTTCTTGTTTGACCTTTAAAGTTACTACAAGGAGTTTTTAACTGGTTACGAAACTAGTTAAACTGGTTGCCTCTATTTGACCTACATAAGTTAATGAAACCATTTCTACACAGTTATTCTTATTGCCTGGGTTGGAGTCATTTTCCCATCCAAAGTTACAGTAAGTAGTACATTAGCCAGTTTAAAAAGAAGAAAGAGGTCGTTTTTATTTAGATAATTTTATATTTTGTGGTTATGACAGAGGACACGCTGCTGCTTTTGTCCACAGGGGCCTCCAAAATCAACACAATATTTAGGTTTTCTGTAGTAGCTTTAAGTATAGACTGATATGCTCAAGAATAATCAATATGATAATAAAAGATTTAGTAATTTAGTAATATATGAGCAAGGAGCTAATTAATAGTTTAAAAGTGCCGTTCATAATGACTTAAAGGGAACAAGATTAATCAAATCTCTGTTTTTCCAGGTACTGTATATTCGCTAAGTACGGCTGCTTCAGTAACACTATTGTACACAGTCATTATTTTTATGACATGATATCCATGAATAGGCAGAATATCTGGGACACACCAGATAAATGGATTGCTCCAAGGAAATTAAAAAGAGGTCAAGAGGTGCAGGTTATGCAGGCTGTGTGGCTTTTTATAATAATTTGGATCATACAAAATGTGTTTGTTATTCTCTCCTCAACTGAATTCATACTGAACCCAATGGAGAACAGAACTCTGCAGAACAGAACAGAACTTATATATAAATAGACAAAAAAAACCCCAGACACATCATACATCTGTATGCTTTATTCCTGTCTGATTCCACAGTACAGCTGTTAGATTATTAAAAGAGTTGTGTTATGTATAACCCATATTAGGGATGCACAATATGTTAAAAAAAAAGAAAGAAAAAAAGGATAAGTAACGTGATTATTTTGACAGATATTGTGATTTTGATACGATCATTTTTGCATCACAATTTTCATTTTTGCTGAAAAAATAAAATAAAATCATGATGTTGTGACATTTGCTGTGGTCTGCACAGAACATTTGCAGGCCAGGGCATCTCTGTAGCACTGCAGTACTTCATTACAATGTTGTTTTGTCACACATTTTTCCTGTATCGAAAAGCTGCAGCTTCTATGATTTAGATATTGCACTTGGCCATACTTGTGATTTCAATAACATTTTGACAAATTGTGCAGCCCTAACCCTTATGTTTTACTGTATGAATCAGTAAGTGACTCTGTGGCCTTCAGCAAAGGAGCTGAGCGCAGCCACAACAGCACATCAAGTTTATTTTCCAGTACAGCAGATAAAAGAGTCACATGAGCAGCTACAGGCTGGTCTGCAGTCTATCAACAATTAACAGAGAGCTGAACCCAGAGACACATACACACATGCATTAACATGAAGTTTACAGTACTATAACATGACACTGTACTGATCTTTGTGCCTGGGTGTGTATTAGAACAACCATTAAACACGTATACCCCATGTATGACCTTAATTGCAAAACCACACATTATTGTAAAGTTAAAATCAGACACGACAAAGCAGACATTGTGTCCCTGCTTCTGTCTGCAACAACTCAGCATTTTTTCACTGCTCTAGCATGTATATTATGCTCCTGAGACTGAACTCTTATGTCATCATATAGGTGACACGTGCCTCTGAAATGACACAATGTACAGTTCTAACAAGTTTTCCTCCATTCTTGCCTTGAACTCCAGAGTACAGAGAGGCTGTTGAATAACAAGTCGATAATAAAACATTTAGTTAAAAACAAGCCTTTCTGGACAGTATAAAAATATGTGACGCAACATAATAACTTAGAAATCACATGCCACAATAATTTAATAAATTCTCTATGACATCTTTAAGTACCCGTGCGTAGGATTTAGTGCATCTAGCGGTGAGCTTGCAGGTTGCAACCACCTCGTTTCACACTGCCCTTTCAAGCGTGTAGGATAACATATGGTGGCTGTGAAACTCACCCCAAACATGAAAGGCCATATCTAGAGTCAGTGTTTGGTTTGTCCATTCTGGGCTACTGTAGAAACACGGTAGTAAGACATGATGGCCTCCACAGAAGAGGATCATCTGTAGATATAAATGGCTAATTCTAAGGTAACCAAAGCTCAATGATCTGAACAATTAATCAGATTTAAGCACTAAGGCTTGCAGTGTAAACATACTCTTATTTTCAAGTGGTTATACACAATTGAAAACATACTTGAATACTATATTCCATTCCTGCTATATCTGCCAATAAATCCCTGTAAATCTAACACACTGGACTTTTACATCTTAATAAGGCAGTACAACAGCAGATATATAAATACAAGACAATTCAACAATGTATCCAGAAGTCCTTTTTGTCACCATTTACACTAAAAAAAAAATGCTACTATACTGTACACTACTATGACTTTCATGAAATAAATCAGCAGCTGCAATGAAAAACATTGCATCAATCATTGTTTGTTTGGAGAATTTTTAAGTGTCCTTTATTTTTTTGGTTCTATTTCTTTTCATGCTTAGTCCATGAATGTTTCAGTCTAAATTGCCATGAAGTCATGAAGTGTGCAGGCATGCAGGCCAGTGTGCTGTTGCCGCAGCAGCAATGTCTCTCAATGATTTCAAGGTAACGATCAAGATGAGCTCCTCAGAGATTCATCAAAGAAGGCTAAGCGGTCATGTGCCACCAGGGGTGTATCCTCCCCAAGAATGACCTCCCTGAAGTTGGGCCGTCTCCAGGCGTAAACCATGCTGTTCAGGAAGCCTTGCAGGGACACACCAGCAGCCTGAAATAAACAAGAACAACACTATAACCTGCTGCTTAGACATCAGATGAAATTCTAATTTCCTTGTTTTAAATCAGGTCACGTACTTCTAAACTTACCTGTAAAACATAAAGAGGAAATAGGCTGGGTTGTTCAATGTTTGTCCAGACCATCAGGGTCGACAGCACGATGAGAACAAGAGCTACAGCAGGAAGAAAAACAAAGCATCAATCTGATGTGGATTTAAAGTTGATGAAATGTATTGTACTAGCTTTAATTGTGCATGTGTGCATTTGTGTGTGTGTGTGTGTGTGTGTGTGTGTGTGTGTGTGTGTGTGTGTGTGTGTGTACCTGGTGTCCAGCAGAATAAGATGACCATCACCATATTTCTCGTTGTAGAAGACAATCTTTTGAATCTCCTTCTTGAACGTCCATCTCCCTCCACAGGAAAAAGCCCCTCCTGCTCATGTCTTTCGTACCATTTACCAACCTTATAGTAAATGACCTGAAACAAGAAAAAATAAATTTACATTCTGTTTATACACTCAGATATACTAATAAAGCCTTGAGATAGCACTGTAAAATTATAAATTGTAGCTATATTTACATTGATGCTTTAATGGACCACTGTGTAGGATTTAGTGCCATCTAGTGGTGAGCTTGCAGGTTGCAAGCACCTCGTCTTACCCTCTCCTTCCAAGCATGTGGGAGAAACTACAGTAGCTACAAAACTCGCCAAACGTCAAAGGCTCTATTTAGAGCCAGTGTTTGGTTGGCCTGGTTACTGTAGAAACATGGCGGTGCAACATGGCAGCCCCCACAGAAGAGGACCAATGCCCTCTGTAAATATAAATGGCTCATTCTAAGGTAACAAAAGCACAACCATTATATTTTAGGTGTCTTAGGTACTTACTGTATTTTCAAATGGTTATACACTAATGTAAACATACTTAGGAATGTTACATTCCATCTTTGCCATATTCTGCCAATAAATCCTACACACTGGACCTTAAAGCAAATATACAAGCAAAAACTGTAAATGAAGAATGTCCAAATTCCTCTTAAAATAATGTGATTGCTTTTTACTTACAGAGCAGGTCAACATCACTGGTATTACAATGACGAAAAGAAAAACTTTGATGAAAATGTCATGGATTTTCTCCTGGGAAGAAAAACAATCATGTTAGCACAAACACACATTACTCTCTAGTTGAGACTGCCTTTCTTTAATTGATTAAGTATAACAAAATGCTTATGTAATAAATACAACATGCAACAATACCAATCAGATACAGTGAAATAAAATAATAAGAAGAATAAAACAATATCAGTGAAATAAAACATTCCAAATTAAAATGCTGGAAAAGTCTTAAAAAGTTTATAAAAGTGTGTCATCATGAGACAGTTTGATACTCACAGTATCAGAGCAGAAATCCTTCCAGACATGTAAGAACAAAATACAGCTGGGAAAAAAAGAAAAATCAGAAGAGTCAAAAACACAGGGGAAGAGATCGGTTTCACTTCTGTAGCTTCTCGGAATGCGGTGAGTTTGAAGGAAGTTAATCATGGAGGCTGTTGCGTCCTCACCTGGTGCAGTATTTGCTATCGTTACAGATTGCCTTGTTCTGTGATCTGTCAGCGAGTGGAATCAGCACAGTAGTTGTTATGAAGGGAGTGAGCACATATATTAAGTACACTGCGATGGGGACCAACCTGTGATATTAGACAAACAGAAATAGAGAATCAAATTAAATGTACACCAGGGGATGAGGTATTCAAAGATAAAAGATGTGGTTAACAGCCAGACTCACCACACAATGGCATATACAGGTATAGTGATCATTGTCCGTCTACACCGACTCTGTAAACCAGACAGATAAAGAGAAAGAAATTATTGAATAAGTTCTGTTCATTTTTGTACAATATATAATCTACAAAATACAGCGGACACCTCACCTGTCTAACCTCATCTTCTGTAGGTCTTGCTCTCCACCCTTGAATCGCTTTCTTTGACTTCCATGCGTAAACTACCACCAGCAGAAATGAAACCAAATAAAATGTCTGCAACAGAACAAACACACAAATATGTAACATTGAAGGAGGGGTCTAACAATATGCTGTAGCACAGTACATAACAGTGATGCCAGATGTGGCATTATGCATCAAGCTGAAAGAAGGGTCACTTAAATCCGATCATTTGTGACCTCCCAAAGGTGCTCATTTGTGTTTGCATACATGAATGACCACAAGGCAAAACATGTACAAAAAGTATAAACTATTTGGTGAAAATGGAAAATATGTTATTTTACATTTTACATCTAGAATTGAATAAGTATTTATGTGCAGCCATAATTTGTTTTCATTTCAACTTATTATATATTATTTTTTTGTCAGCGTATCATCCTGTATAATAATAATACTAACAAATAAATGTTAAAATATTAAGTAAATTAGTCTAATTAGATTGATCGACTGATGAGGTGTCAGCTAATTTGAGTTTTAAAGCAAACTTTCTGATAATCCTACACAGTCAGTGTTGAGTAGCCACACCAGAGGGCAAGCACATGCCTCATTCCAAACTGTAGATATTTCGAATGGGCACTGCGTTTTTCTCATTTAATGGCATTGTTCACGACACTCAAGGCCACCTTACATCAAATAACCTCCAATAAAAATATCCGTACAGTCATAAATCATACAACCGTCAAAAAAAAAAAACATACAATCAACAAAAATCAAAAGTAGTAAAACATCATTACCATCAACAGTGCAATAAAGAACAGAGCATGGCCCAGAAATAAATTAAAAAACAACATTATTGTGTACAAAATAAATGAGATGCAGTCAATGCAGCTTAAGTGAGTAAGCTAGTTTGAACAGATGAGTTTTTAGAGCAGTTTTAAATTCTGTAATGGAGGGAATTCCAAACACATTAATTATTCTCTGAGATTATACTTCTTAAGTAGTTTGCTATGGGCTATTATCATCTTACAGATCTTTTCTTATTTGTGTCTTTGTTGTTGGTTCAAGGGAAAAATGTTTCATTTACAACAACTACTGGAGCTCACAGCTTCTGCATCCATATGAGACAATAAAAGCATGTTAAAAGTGGAGGAGAGGGTTCACTTGGTTTTCTTTTCTATCAATTCAGAAATGTAAGCTGGCGCAGTTGTCCTTTTTGCTTGGATTAAATATTTGACTTTTATGAGGCAAAATATTTTCCATATCTGCATTTTGAAATATATCCACATGCTGGACTGAATGAAACTGAGCAACACTGTTTTTGTTCCTGTTCCTACATCACATTCTTTCCTATGTTTGTTTTATGTAAAGTCAATATCTACTCTGCCCTAACCTCTTATCACTTTAAAAGTAAAAAAGAAAAAGCCATATGTTGCAAAAGTTTTATGTGGTAAATTACCACAGTACATAGAGTACTTAATGACAACTATAAGACCAGCTCATCAGAGAAAATTCTCCTTATGCTCCATCATGTTAATTCAGGAAACTCAATTTGTAGCAGTTTATAGTTGGCATGTTTACATACATTCATATTTGAACAATTATTAGAGCATGAAACATGCAGTTCAACTCTCTGAAGAAACATAATTACAATAATTACATAATTAAAGACAGGGGACACCAAAACTGCTCACCACTTTGCTTTATGGCTGCAACATAATAAATGAATATAATGACATAACACTTTTCAGTTACAGTCTTAAATGACTCAGGGAAAATCCTGCAGTGATGTAATTAGGCACTGAGACAGTAATCTAATCTTAAACTCAGAAAACAACCGATACTTCATCTGGGAAATGCCAAAATCCAAGTGGATATATTTACCCAAGCCTGTTTCTGTCTCTGCACCCCTCTCAACTTCCCTGTCCTGTTTAAGATGAATAAACTAATCTCTTCCCCTTCACGAGGGAACAATCATGTAAATTATTCACTTTCCCCTTGTTGATGATCTGAGGTTTGCAGCATCAGTGACATCTGATAAATCACAACCCAAAATGTAAAAGCTCTTTATTAATTCTAAAATTCTAATTCTAATTACCAACATGTCTGATTTGTTTTATTATTAGTATTTACCTTTATTGTTTTGTCTTGAGGAGATCATGCGATCACTTGCATGTATGTGTCTGTGTGTATATGTGTATACGTGTGTGCAGGTGTGCATGATCAAAAGACCTGGAGTTTGTCGACAGCTAATCTCACAACGTACTGGACCCATCAGCCAAACTGTTATTACATTATGTTTTTAAGTCTCCCCAGTCATGTGAATGCAATATCTCAAGAACATCTTGAGGGAATTTCTTCAATCTTGGTACAAATGACCAGTTGAGATCAAAGATGACCTGGTTAAATTTTGGTGCCTCATATCCACTCCACTATCATGAATATGATATCTCGCTTGGAGGGAGTTTCTTTAAATTTTGGTCCAATTGTCCACTTAGACTTAAGGATTACATGTTAAATCCTGTTTAAATTATGTAAATCACTTTGTGAGTCTGTTTTGAAAAGTTGTGTATAGCTTATTATTATGATTATTATGATTATTAGGATTATTATTTGCTTGTTTTTGGTTGCTTTTTTGTGGGACTAAAAGGTCTAACAAAGTGAAAGTAACTGTTACTCACCAGTGACAGCGGCAGGCTGTACTGACAGATGGCTACACTGTGTTCACTGATAGTGTTGTTCATGGCACTGGTGTACATCAGGATCAGAGCAGCCAGGAGGTCTGCCAGGGCGAGCTGCACCAGGAGGTGCACCTGCAAACACACACACAAGCTGTAAAGGCTGTTGCTGTGAAACTGTGATATGCATAAGAAAACAGACATCAACACATTTCCTGTTGCCTTTTGAAACTGTGCAAAAACACTTAAGATGTGGCAGTGACACGGCGCAAAGCTCTGCCGACTATCAATAATATAAAGCATATATAATCCAAGTTTTTAACCTTTATTTATTCAGAAGAAAGTCCCTGAACACTGTAAAAAAAATAAAATAAAAAATAATAATAATAATAAAACCCCAGAAAGCTCATAATTTCAAGGCAAGGCAACTGCCTTCGCTCGATTTTTGAGATTTGACTCCAACTCATACTCTTTAAGTTTTGAAATAAAGTAAACAGTGCTTTGCCAATATATACTATTTTGTTGAAATAATTTACTTTTCTTTAGATAAACTTGAATCTTGGAGGGGGTTTTTTCACAGTGAACTTCCCTTATTCGCTGGGAAGAGGCCTCTCTTGTGCAGGACACAAGATCACATTCACACAGTTACACACATTCACACATGGAAGCTGTCCAGTACGACCACAGTGTCTGATCTGCAGGCCACTCCAGCAGTTTGGAAGTAAGAACCCACTATTTGGGGTTAAGGGCCTTGCACAAGGGCACCTCAGTGGTGTTAATGAAGGAGAGGCTCAGAGGATATTATTTTTTTGCTTTTCACTTTCTGCATCCGGACTCATCCTGCCAGTCCAAATACACATGCTACCAAAAGCAGACACACAGACACACACACACACACATATAGGCATGCATGTACATACCACCTGGCTCACCTGTTCATTTAGACGCCTCCATCTCACTATGGAAACCACCAGAACAGAAAAGCTCCCAATCACACTGTAGTTAATCAGAAATATGTGAAGTATTAAATTGTTGCTGGTATAAAATGATATCAGCATTATATTCATTTTAATTAATTCCTTGACTGTGGGGTTAAAACTAATTATGAACATGATGTTGCAAACTGATACTAATTACTACTCCTACTAACCTGGCTATACTTTAAACACTAAAACTGAGCTAACATGGATTTATTGCCTTCGTCAGAGTATCTGAGGATGAGATAGACTTCTACTGTGTGTCCAAAAGACAACTTATCTCAGACACATGTGACATCTGGATATAAAAAAAAACTGTTAGATGACACAATGTTAAATCATAACCCGCCTCCACGCTGCATAAAAACTGACTGTGGGCACAGAGAATATTAACTTTTTGCCGCATTTTCTCCAACATTAGTTTGTCTCCTTTCTTGTTGTTTTCTTTTCTTTGTCACAAGCAAAAGAAAGAAACTGAAAGACTGAGAAACAAAGAGAGAGGAGCAGGGTGACTGAGTTCACTGAAGTAAATTAGCTACAACTATCCTGTGAACTACAACTCAGTGCTGAATATTGTCAGTAAAGTAGATAGGTGGCAGTAATTAATAGAACAGAAAAGGTGAGAACACTGCAGGAATTCAAGCAGAAAATATAAGCCCGCCTCTCAGTTGTTACACAATGCCTTGGTGGTTTGAAAAACCTTCAAACAATCATTAACCTCTCAATAATCAGAAAACTGAAATTGAAAGATCTGCTATCTACTGCTATTATAGATTTCCTGAATATGACTCATTTAAAATCATGTTTATATGCCACAATGTAGTTGCTTCATGAACTCCTGATGTAAATAATTTACATTTGATGCCGATATGGTAAATCAAACATGAAAAATATGAGGAAGTATATTACCTGGGAGTGAGTAACACTAAGTACTCTGTAGAGAGAGCATCAATCTGAAAAACAGGATTCAAACACATTGTCAGAGATATTTTCCCCTCCCAACATATCGTGCAAAGAAGCTGTTTTCATTTTCAGTTAATTTATTAATGCACAGAAAAGTATTATGTATAAAACCTACCTGATGTCCACTCAGTGTACCGTTGAGCCCCATGGTAAATACCCAATTATCTGTCTATTCCAAACTCGCACTCTGTTTAGGCACAACTACATAACCTGCCTCTATAACCGGCCTTTGTGAATGTGTGTTTCCTTATCAAAGCACACCTCTATACAAGTCTGCACCAGTCACATGCTGCTGTTTTGACTCCACCTGCTTTAGGTGTGTTTGCCTGACAGGTTAGTATCACAGCAATGCTTTTAGCTGGGAATCCCCACAAATAATCCTGATCCCACATCCACGGTTGTAATGGAATTCCCTTTGTGCTATTGTATTTTTACCCTGTCTTTGTTATTAGAGCCTAATAACAGATGTAGCCATCTAAATTTTTATCATCTGCTGTCATGATAAGTTTTATAACTTTTTACACTTACGACCAACAACTATAGAAAGGTTTCTGCAGGTTTAAATGAGTTATTAAGTTGTTAAGACTTTCTATGACCATTTCAGGACTATTATGAATGCAATTTAAGACCTATTTTATGTCCATACTGGTAAAAACAGGATCGCACAGTTTGCATTAATGTTTATTGGTTCAATGTTACTTTCTTTTTTGTGGTTGTTACAGCATGATCAATACAAATTCTCTCAAAAACACAGTAGAATCAGTAGGATTTGTCCAAGCTGTTCTTAAACACACCAGGAAGATAGATGATTGTTGAATCTCATAAATCTTTATAAAAGCAATGTTAAAGCTACAACAAGGGACTTTCATATTTTATTGATTTTGGAGTCATCTGTGGACAGGGGGAGTTTCCACCATCATAACCACAAAATATAACATATTATCCAAATAAATCCTGCTTCTTTTTAACTGGATAATGTATGACTCACTGTTGCTTTGTCTGGGAAAATGTAAACACGGTGTTGTTTCATCTGATTTCAAGGAGAATCTGACTCGATGGCAGGCATTAAGAATAACTATATAGAAATAGCTGATCTTCTTGCTGATGGTCTCTTTAACTTATGAAGGTCATACAGAGGCATCGGTATTAGATTGAGACGGTTTCATAACCAGTAGCTTTAATGTCATAATTTAATTGATTTTTAAGATTTGTCAAAATTATATTTGTAAAATTTTAAGGCCTAAAATTCAGACATGCACAAACCCTTAATAACTTATGCTGTGAAATATTTTTCTTTCCTTGTTAGGCCTACATCTCATTCTCATCACACTCTGAATCCTGATCATAGCCTCTGTGTCTAACCTGCATTCATGCCTGCACAAAGTGTTCTCATCCCATCTGTTTTGTAACCAATCTTGACATCTTATGACTACCTCCTCGTACTTCTTTCTTATCTCAAGCTGTATGTGGATTATCTGCAAGCCTATATTTCTTTGTGCTTCATTAAACTTGAGAACATTGTTGAACTGAACTCTGCTGCGTGTCACATGTTCTCTGCAACGAAACTGAAAGAGAAGGAAGGGTCATCAAATCACAATCTACGAACAATCAATGCTCCACACTGCAGTGCCAGTTCTACTGAAATTTATTTGAGATGCAATTTCAATCATGACATTGGCCGGCAGATAATACACAAATGCACACATCTGGAAAGATCTGTCAGCATGCCTTTCTCTGTGATGTGTTCTTTCATTTTTTTAAGCATTTCCCCATCAAAGGCCATGCAGTGTGGATTTGCTGGGTTGTAGTGTGCTTCTCCATTAATCTCCTAACTTCAATCGAACTGGCACCAGAGGCTGGCACCAAGCAGAGCATAAAATGTTTAAGTAACCCTTCCTTCTTTTTTAGTTTCCTCTCTGCAGTTAGTGAAGTGTATTGTAATTTATTATTCATTTAATCTACCCAGCAATTACTAATTTTTTTTATTTTGAAATGATATTTCTGAATCCTGTGTATTCTGTGACACTGACATAGAAACAACTGTACATTTTGTGAATGTGTATATGTTATTTTTTTCCTGTTTGATGTTGAAATGTTTTTTATATATGAGGGACTAAGATTAATTTACAAAATAAATGTTATTTTTTATTATCATTTTTAAAAAATTGTTTGATTTTAAATGGAAACCATAAATGCAAATGGTCTAAAAGTAAACCCAATATTCAGCCATCAGGACTTTGATCATTTATAATGCCTTACAAAAGTATTTCTAATATAATTGGTTCTCTGCTGCTTCCACATATCAACTTTTATTTTCAAGCCAGTACCTGATGAAATCATTGATTACAACAACTTACCTGTTATCAAGCAATCAACTCGGTTCGGGGCACACATATAAGGATAAACGGGAAAAAAAGAAAAAAATATATAAGGAAAATCGGCTGTGTTACAGAGACATCTAGTGATAGGAAACGGAACCACACTTATGACGTGGGATTTTTTTTTTTTTTTTTTTTTTTTTTCTTTTTGCGAAAAACAAAAAAGGTCAAGTCTGTTAAAGCCGGCCTTCTGCTTGAAACCAAAATGACGGCACAGAGTATATTGTATAACCAGAACAGCTTAAATGTGTAATAAATAAAACATAACAAACCCTATTCAAAAAGTCACTGTTAAAGAAGTTGTTGTGTGTTGATAAAGTTGATTCAAATGATGACGTCGTGTATTCCACGTTGGCCCGGACGTGGCACTCGGCAGTAGTCTCTTGTGTGGAAATCAGCAGAATAGCCGCCGCATCTGTAAAGTTTGTCACGCGTTGCCTCTGTTGTGGCTAATATTAGTATTTTTTTCAGAGATTCAAACATCTTCGGCCAGATAAAATGGGTCTCTCCATCTCTTCACTCTTCACTCGGTTATTTGGCAATAAACAAATGAGGATTTTGATGGGTAAGTGAAAGCTGTGCACTTAGCAGCACGGTTTTTAGCTTTAGCTCGAGCTAACATAGCTGCCGTTAGATGACTAGTCAACTAAAGCTATAAACTATAAAATATGAAGCGGCATTAAAACACGCCTGATAGCTATTTAATTAAGACTTTGAATAAAATACCTGAAACTACCTCTCCTACCTGGTGTTATCCTTAGTTAACGTTAGCTTGTAGATTTCAGATGTGTTTATTTAAAGGAAGTTTGGTCGTGTCTTGAAGGGAACGCTTGATTTGCGAAACCCTCGCGAGACTTATACGCATTATTTCTTAATTTTACACTTTCTACAAACTTATAATGTTTTATAATGTGTCATTGTTGTGGTAGTGTAGGTTTGGGGATAGAAAACATTGGTTAGAATTGGGGAAACATCGTGGTTTGTGTTAAAATGATCACTCGCGAGATCTCTCGCTCGTCTGAGGTTCTCTTCTAGACTCAACCAGGAACTTGGCTTACGGTAACTTTATTTCGAACATATGATAGATAATGAAATGTTTATACATTGTAGTAGCTTTATTATTTATCTGGTTGTCTTTGCCAAGTGTTATCGAATAATCCTAACCACTTACTAACAGCTTGGGCAAATTCTTCCCATAATCTAGTAGAAATAGCGTTAGATATCTTTTATTAGCAAACGCAACTTGTTAGATGTTTTGGCGTTTGCTCCTTACCACGTGCTGCTATTGGGTGACTGTCTCCTTATGTTGATGAGAAAGTGTCGTCGTGTTGACTTAGTGTTCCGTCCTGTGGTTAGTGATACTAGTTAGGGAGTGGCATGCCCTCGATAAAGTTAATTCATAGTCATATTAAGATCAGCTTCGATAATTGTATGTTGCTTTTCCCTTATACGAATGGGTAAGAATGGGTAAAAATGGCTAAGGATAGATGATTCGCTTTGTGCAGTCACATGCACTCTCATGTCCGTCATACTTGCATGTCCCCTGCTGTCTGATGATAAGGTCAATAGGAAAACGCCTGTTGTGCAATTTACAACACGTTGTTATCCATTGCTTTAAGTAGGGCTGGGCAATATGGCTTGTAAATAATGTATTAATATTTGAAGGTTATTTTGCGTCTAAAATAACATACTGGCAGGACGAGACAAAATCAAATATTGCAATATTTTCAACCAAATACCTCTGTATCAATATTGTAGAGATGACTATAGATGCTTTCACAACTTATTATCACAGTCAGAGTTTTGATAAATAATCATCAGTCATGTAGATATGATTAAGTGAGTAAAGGGAAATCTTAAAACAGTCAAAGTTCAGACAATTTAAAATACCACTTTGACATGCAGCCTTTAAAACCAGTAAAAGAAAGCCATATCATGGCATAACGATATTCATAATCTAAGATAGATTATATTTAGTCTCATATCATGATATGGATATATCAATATATTGCCAAGCCTGAGCTCTAACTAGTATCCTCTCCTGATATGTGTTTATTTTAATCTCATTTTCCCTCTGTAGTTGGGCTGGATGCTGCAGGAAAAACAACTATCTTGTACAAATTGAAGCTTGGTGAAATTGTAACCACCATCCCAACCATTGGTAAGAGATTTTACTAACAGTTGCATTTAAGTTCAGTTATGGTCCTTTTGATTGTTTAATGCACACCTTAACTTGGTTGACTCATTGACCATTGTGCACAGTGTTAAAGTTATGTCCCTTCTCTTTTCCCCTGCAAAGGTTTCAATGTGGAGACTGTAGAATATAAAAATATCAGTTTCACTGTATGGGACGTGGGTGGCCAGGACAAAATCAGACCCCTCTGGAGACATTACTTCCAAAACACGCAGGTATGAATGATTGGTAAAAATTGGTAACTTTGAATCTCCGAATTTCACCATGAACACTTGTTCTCTTTCAACCAGTTTTCCAGTTGTTGAACCATGGATCATATTCAATGATTTGCAATTTCATGATATTGCTGTACTGTACACAACGTATTTGTCTCTGTATATTCATTTGTTTACAAAAGTTAAATAGAGATAAAGATCTAAAGATAATTGGTATTATAGATTTTTAATATGTCTTTTTAATTATTTTCCTTTCAATTAATGAATTATTTTGTCAATAATATAATAGAATCATGGTTTACCTGTGTCCAAGGTGATATTCTCAAATGACCAAACCAAATGAAAGCAGTAAATACTAGAAGCTAGCCTAGGATCAGAAAATAATTTTTCTTCAAAAGTTGCTTAAAGTGATTAAATTGGTGATCAAAATATTTGCTGATTCGTTTTTTCTTGATTACTTCAATGCTGTTTTTTTGTTTGTTTGTTTTCATCCAGGGCATCATCTTTGTTGTAGACACTAATGACAGAGAAAGAGTGGCAGAATCTGCCGACGAGCTCACAAAGATGGTACGTATTTAAAATGTTCAGCTAAAAAATGTAATGCGAGCATAGTGATTTCTGTGCCATGAAGAGTTGCATAGAGTTTCATAATTTACATCATTGTCATGACATGCAAAATAGATGTCTCATAATGTGATGTTGTTCAGTCTGAACAAATAATATTTTTCTTCCTCCTTCCTGGCTCCTCGAATGTGGAATGAGAGTCCCACGCTAGTTACAACAGCAGTATTTTTCTTTGCAGGATGTTCTACAAACTTCACATTTCCTTTTGCTGGGTTTTCTGTGTGCGTTATTTGTGTAGTGTGACATAGTATTAGGTCTACACTGGGTGATACTCCCTTATACCACTGGGATCTGTATAGAGTCAAATTAAAACCTGTATCTAGTCTAATATTCCAGTAGTCTAACATTTTTATAGCTCACATTTAAATGTGTTTCTTCATTATTTATCATGTGAAAACACCAAAATACAGTCAGAAAAGTAAGTGGGTTCTTCAAGCAGCACATCACAAAGTGTCTCTCCTGATGGTCAGCAATATTTTTTCCATTTTGGAACAAAATCGGCACACAAGAGTCAGCTTATCACAGCATCTTTCATCCTTCTCCTCTTCCATCCCATTTAATTTTAAGACTTGGTTTGTACTGTTATCAATGCAAAAACAGTCATCATTACAGACGAGTCCTCCTCCTCCTGCATGCTCTGCAGGTACCACTCCTCACCCAATGTTCTAATGTGTGCTGCATGTTTGAAAGGACACATTCAGATGATGTCTGGACCTGATTTTCAGGACGTCCATTTAAATTGGTAAAATAAATTTACATAAATCGTGCCGAAAAAACAACCAGTGATGGGCTCAGCCAATTGGTGATAGCCGTTGCTGCATTTCTATACAGTTGATGTTTCACTAAAAACTAAAAAAGATGTCATTATCTCACTGTGAATTCATGTTGCGAAGAAAAAAAAAAAGAGTTCATCAAATCTTGGAGCTGATGATGGTGATGTAGTAGAAGGGTGTCCCGATGAACATTAATAATCTGTTCTTTTTTATTATTGATCTGCATGTAACTGATAAATTACGATTAACTGAACTGTTTAACATCTGTTCAGGGACTACATGAAATATGGCCTCTTGGCTAACTCCAGCGCATTTATAGCGATGTTTATTAATGTGAACACTCCCTGTTAAACCAGGAAATAAATTAAAGATCTAATGTGTTTTCTGCCCCTCTAGCTGCAGGAGGATGAACTGAGAGATGCAGCTTTGCTGGTGTTTGCGAACAAGCAGGACCTTCCCAATGCCTTAACAGCCAGTGAAATCACAGACAAACTTGGCCTACAGAACCTCCGCAACAGAACTGTAAGTAATCTGAGTAGAAACATGCTCCTTAAATCTGCAGTAAGATTCATACCTGGAAGCATGCACACAGCTGCATTCATATCTAACTTGCTTCATCTAATCTGACTCCACAGTGGTACGTCCAGGCAGCCTGTGCCACTAACGGCACTGGACTGTATGAAGGACTGGACTGGCTATCCCAGGAGTTATCAAAGAAGTAATTAAAGATCAGCTGGACAGATGAGAGAGAGAGACACTGAACACCACAGGACAGGAGTGAAGGCACAGACATTCAAAACGTCAGCATTTGGTCTTCCAGCACCAATGTTCACAAAAAGGACAAGGCTGTTGGACAGTATAATCTTCTTTGGGGAATTTTAATATCTCATATTTTTTTTCTTTTATTGTCAATACTATTACCATATTATCTCTTGACATAGTAAATATTTTTCTCTTTTTATTCCAAAACTTTTACATGGCGACAGGTTGTAATTACACACTCAGTTGCATGATGAGCAGGTGGCCTGTTGGGGAAACAATAAATAGAGTAAGAGTTGTTGTTTTTCCACCTGACACCTTGGCTCCTGTCTTGGCAGCATTTGCTGTAACAAACCACTTGTACATTTGTTGGACTTACTTGTAGCCATTGTTGAGCCTAGGATGGGGAATATGATAACATAACCATAGAGCTTCAGTGAAGGACAACTTGCCAGAAGTTGTTCATCTCCACAACCCCTCATGGATATTTGACTCCTTTGCAGAACTGACCCTTTTCTCTTCATTGCGATGCCCTCAATCTCTTGCCAACTCATATCTGGAAAGGCCTGTAGCCCATAGAATGAAATGGACAAGGACTGCTGTGATTTCACAGATAGATTTTGTCAGTAGTGTGGAACCACGTGGCCTCCCAGTAAATGGATCCAAAGAGGAACATTGTGCCTTCTGGTCCCTCTTTACATAGGTCTGAGTAACACTTTGCTTGTCTCATTCTTAGGCTATCTTTCCTAAGATGCTTTAGAGACTCTTGCTTTTGAAAGAAAAAAATATGCAATAAGACACTTTCTTTTGTGCTGCAATGTATGCCATGGTGTAGCAGAACTGCACAGGTATGAGTGTTGATTGCTTCTTTGCAACCTAACTTCACTATCAACTAGGATTCTATTTTGTTTAAACATTTAAGAATTTGTTCTCACTCCTCTTCCTTCCGTTTTTAAAAGCTACGACGAAAACAGGCTTTAATAATAAAAAAAAATCCAGTTCTTCTATCCCCTTTAATAGAAATTATTTTTTTCCCCTTTAAACAGGAGGAAAGAACTTTCTTTTCAGTTTTGTCACATGGCCAGTGTCTGTGCAACACATTTTGGTAGCATGTTTTCGTTGTGCTTTTTTTTTCTTTCACTGATTTGGCAGCAGCTTTGTGGTTAGTTTATCGTACTGTCTGAAAGCAAATACTGTATTCTATTAATTCTACCCTTCTTAAAACACAACATACATGTCCATCAATTTATTTGTGTATACATTCCAAACTATGCTTGCGGGAGCTGCCACTCATAAAATTATTCGCTAAAAATATTTTACAAAAAAAGCTCTGAATAAAGCCAATGTTAAAAAAAAGTCTTGAGTTTTGGACTCGTTATTGAGGACAGGCAGTTGTCATCTTACTTACTCCCATTCAAAATATTAAAACATTTTCTGACTACTGTGTTCACATAAGGTCAAATGAGGTCATGCATTATTTTTTCAAAATTTGTTTCAAACAGTTTACTAAAATAACTCATGCTTGAGGTTGGTATGTACACAGATATTTTATATTTTATACAGTTAATATAAACAAAAAATGGACATATTAACAAAACTAGGCTACACTGCTACTTCTTGTAATTGTTGTTTGTCATTAAATAAACTTTGGGACCGTTTCCACCAGTTTATGCAATCTGCCAGAGATTCAGCTGGGTGTACAATAAGTGAGGAGGTGCTGTTATTTAACGCTGCAACTATCAATTATCTTTATTTTGGATTTATCTGTTGATTAGTTTCTCGATCAGTCGATTAGTTTTGGCCTATAAAATGTCGTCCACAATGTCCTGTTTTGCTTACAGCCCAAAGATATTCAGTTTACTGTCATAAAGGAGCAAAGAACCCAGAAAACATTCACATGTAAGAAGCTGGAATCAGAGTTTTTCCTATTTTTCCGTAGAAACTGCTGAAACCGATCAGCAAAATAGTTGGTGATTATTAAATTAATTTGTAATTCATAATCAATTGTTGCAGCTCCAGTGTTATTTTCCTGTCATCATTTAACAGTTGACCCCAGGCACACACCTCTCCAAAATCACACAAAAGCCTTCACAAATGTTATGCTTGCTTATTTCACATTGTCGCTGTATTCTCCAGACAGAAGAAATATCAAAAATATAAAATAATAATTATATTTGAGTTAACTGGATTAGATTAGGGGCTATCTGTGCCTCAAAGCTTACTGCAGGATGGATGACAGCCCTCTCTTATGGTTAGTTAGATCTACAGCCATCTGCGGTCAGTATTTCCAAACTTTTCAGTCGACACCAGAATGAGGATTAAATTTCAAAATTGTGTATTTCAAAACCAGGATATGTGATCCTGATCCTACAAATACAGGGTACGTATTCTGTAATTCGATGACACAGTTGTGTTCTTAATGAATCAGCATATCAAGAAGCTTCTTACAGTCCTTCTGTCTATCTATCCTGTGTTCTATCAGAACAAGTGCATCTTTCAAATCACCATTTATATTAAAAATGAAGACCCCTGGGTCAAGACGGAACTTTGGAGATAAATGAACAGATGCAGTGACATGGATGCAGGACTACCATGTCAACTGCATCTCGTTGTAGAAACTTGTGTATATTCAAAGTTATGGGCGATTACACATCCAGAGTGGATACTTCAATGGGATGTGCACAGACATTTTGTGGTGGCAGGGGCTCAAGCACAAAAGGGGCATGGTCTGTACCCACATATTCTCTATCCCACCTTAATACTGTCACACCACTATTCACAATAACACACTATTTATAACCTGCTGTGTTCAAACACTTTATTCCCTGATGAAACCACAAATTTGGCATGTTTTCATGAAAATAATTGATTGTGCAGTCATTTAAGCCAGTTTTATAAGATTAAATCAATGGTTCCTTTCAGAAAGGTTTCACGCACTAGTAAGGCAGTAGTCTGGTCTTTCCTCTAAGGGAGTAGAGATAGAGGAGGAACTGAAACAGAGGTCTAGTTTCATCTTCATCGTTATCATGCAGTTCCCACTGCTGCACTGCAGGGGGTGATGTCCTGGGTCACTCCAGCACACATCAGGTGATCAACAACACATAGTAACGATCTGATGATATGTTGTGTCTGTTATCTGGCATTTGTTGAATGGAGAGACAGTGCTAGTGTGTTTGGATATGACACAAGAATATGTAAACATTTTATTGTTCTTCCAGAGTAAACTCAAACACTATTGGTATTTATTAACAGTAGTGAAATCAACATTTCATCTTTTCTCTGCATCACAATCTCAGTAAAATCATGTATGAAGCTTAAGTGTCAGGTAATTAGGGCCTTCATATACAATGTTTACAGGTGAAAGTATAAGCATTATATAATTGGCTTGGTATAATGAGTGATTGTCTGTTCTAACGTATTTATGACAGCTAATCAGGCTTAGTGAAGCTGGGTCAGCACACACTTCTGTGTGTGTGTATCTGTAAGCAGCAGGGTGGGTGAGCAGAGAGGAGCACATGTGTATTCTGCTGCTTTTTCTTCACTTTACTGCACTCATAAGCTCTGGAAATACATTAAATGGGATTTACAGCTTCACTGTCCAACATAAGCAACAAGGTAAGTCTTAGATGTCACTGATTATATTATATTATATTATATTGGAATATATTAAATAGAATACTATATATTCTGAATAGTTTGCCATAATTTAATATCATTACTTTTACAATACCTATTGCTTATTTTTTCTACAGTGCATTTAAAATAAATACATCTAAACAAGAAGTTAATTCAACTTAAATATTGAGACTCATGCAGAATATGCTAAATGTATACTGCAAAAAGTAATACGTCTACAAAAATTGGCAGGCTATAACAAAGCTCACATGACAAGAAGTTGACATGAAATTGCCAGTGGGCCCAGTTGGGGTATAGTTTTCCACATTAGTGTGGAAGCATAGCTAACATGTTCATTTTGTGACAAAAGCACCAAAGTTAATATTATAGATATTATAGATATTGGGCCATTGCCGACTGGCATCCTGATGACAATAGCAGCTATTTTCATTTTCATTTTTCTTGATCTGTTCATAAAAATAGTTCAAATACAGCAGTCACACTGGTCTTTTCATGGAACACCATTACGTGGCCTGCGCTAATTCGTACTCAGTACTGCTACAGTTTAATCCAGTTATCACTATAATGTAGAGACAATCTCACGATTGTATTTTCTTTCTTTTAATATTGCCTTACATTGTAATAACACATATTTTTCAATTTAATTTGTGTAATAATAATTAATAATTGTGTAATAATAATTATTGTGGTGCTGAAAAATGGTAAAAGCAGTTTCTCAGGGTTACTAGAATCTGTTTTTGCACATGGGTCCAGTGGAGTGGGAAAGTTTGACCAGCTGCTGGTGGCCATTTTGAAAAAAGGCTGCCACAGCCACCAGGGTGCGAGTCAGTGATGGTCCACTAACCATTTTGGTTCCAAACATATCTGTCAACACATCTGCCCAATTTGATGCTTTTATCTTAAAATGAACCTTTTTTTATGATATGATGAGCTATGCCACCCGACTACAGTGTGATAGCTCAGGCTGATCTTAGGGGTTTCCCCTGGTGCAGGATGATGCCGACCTTCACCTCGCACTTACCAGTACCACGGCCCTCCTACACCCAAGCCAGGGAGAACCTGGTGAAGGCGATCCCACCCAAACTCCTCTGTCTGCTAGCCTGTGGAGGAAGAGACTGTCGCTATGAGGGACCTGAGTGCTGGAAATTAAATCAGCAGGTCATTCGAGGCCTTTTCTCTTCCTGGTGAGACTATGTGACTGCAGTCTCATAAATACTGCTGTGTTATGTGCTGGATCAAAGTGGTAATTTAATGATCATGAACTTCCTCCTGTTGCAGGGTCACAGATGACATTATCGCCATGGCACGACCATCCAATCATCTAATTGAGAAGTACAACATCATAGAACAATTTCGAAGGTATTTACTATTCATTATTACTCCGCTGTTCTCCTGTGTGTCTGTGCAGTATGTGGACATGCATAATACATGAACAGCTGTAGGAATTGTGCGATAAAGTTATTGCACAACCCTGTAAACCCTCTATTGCCTTTATTGGGTATAATGAAGACAAAATGTCTGACATAATTGTTTTATTTTATTTTTTTTAAGTTACACTAATCAGTTCCTCCAAATGTGGCCATATTATGATTACAAGAATTATTATTTATGAGCAGAGGTGGAAAAAGTACACACATTCTTTACTCATGTAGAAGTACAAATACTTCTGTAAAAAGACTGGTAAAAGTAGAAGTACTGATTTGACTTCCTTACTCAAGTAATAGTGAAAAAGTACAGGCTCTGAAATGTATTTAGAGTATAAAAGTAAAAACTCGCCCTGTGATGGATTTTTCCACCGATTATTTCTGTACAAAGACTCTTCCTCTTTTGTCTTTCATCTCATTATGTCTTGTACGTTGTTTTTGTCTTGTTATGTCTGATATGCGTGGTTTGCAGTGATGGATACACCAAGGAATCATCTTTTCTATGTGTGATTGTCCCATCTATTTAGGTTGAAATCAGTCTTATGTGAGGAAGGCAGTGTGCGATGATGTAAAATAATAAATTAATAATTCCCCTCATATGCATTAACACTAAACTAATGGGCCTGCTTTGAAAATGTAAGGAGTAGAAAGTGCAGATGTTGTGTTAAAATGTGGGGAGTAAAAGTTAAAGGTTGTGGGAAAAATGAGTACTAAGTTAAACACTGTTATATTCAGAATTAATTTTTTTTTTTCCTCCAGGCTGAATATCAGATCGATCATCAACATGCAGCTTCCAGGAGAGCATGCTCACTGTGGACCGCCGCTAGACCCTGCAAGTGGTTTTACATACTCTCCACAGATCTTCATGGAAAATGACAGTGAGAGCTCCTGTATATTAATTACTCTATCTTTGACACAGTATATATGCAACATGGGCGTTGCAGTTACCTATTTTTTGACATTTTGGTGTTAACTCACAAAGTGGGAGATGTAAATAAAACAGAAAGAGTTACAGTTTGAACAAATAATATGAGAGACAGTTTGGTTTGTGATAACAGGGCAGCAACTATTTCTGAGTTACATTACATAACTGTGTAGCCTACAACCACAGTTAATCCCTATGAATGTCCATTATGCTCCTAAAAACATTAATATATACATACATTTGTTTATTTGCAGTTTACTTTTACAACTTTGGTATGCCAGATTTCGGTGTGTCCTCTCTCGTTGGTATAATCGATGGGGTGAAGGTTTTGGCCTTTGCAGTGAGTGAAGGAAGAGTGGCTGTGCACTGCCACGCAGGACTGGGCAGGACAGGTATGAATAAATATATTTTTATAATTTTTTCTACTATTCATATACACACTGTGTGCATTTTAGCTTGTGCATATGTATTTCTCTCATGTACTGTCAACACAAATATGAATGCAGCACTCGTTTTTGCTCCCATTTTTTATGGTTTGAAGTAAAAGTCTTCTGTGCACACAAAAGGCTTATTTCTCTCAAATCTTGATCACAAATGTCCATGTTCTCCTGTGTGGAGAGCTCAACAGCCATTGTGACTTGTGAACCAAAAATATTTTTCAGTATTTTTTCATGTTGTTATTGCAGAATGATCTGAAATATTGTGATATTATTTTAGGGCCATATTGCACACCCCTAATGTGTTCTATGCAATAAAGAGGCTGAGTATGGGAGGTCATGATTTTGCCTCTCTGCAAAAAGATGTGGAATGAGTAGCCCAATGGGAAGTAGTCATAGTTCAGTGGCTAATAAATGTCCTCAAACTGCACGTTTAAAGTGCCCTTTTATTGTGACTAGTGTGAGGCACATTTGTGCAATCATCATGCTGTTTAATCAGCATCTCTATTGCCATACCTATCAGGTGGACGGGTTTTCTTTTAACAAATTTGTGAAAAAAATTTAAGACAAAAATACCTTTTGTGAGCATAGAAGAAATCTTTTATTCAACTCAAGAGAAGTGGGAGTAAAAACAGAGGTGTTGTGTTTGCATTTTTGTTGAATATGTATCCAGTGTGTTTGTACTCTGCTCAACAGGTGTCCTGATAGCCTGTTACTTGATCTACACCCTGCGCATCAGCCCGAGTGAGGCCGTCCACTTTGTGCGGATTAAACGGCCTCGCTCTATCCAAACCAGGACACAGATCAGCCAGGTGTTTGACTTTGCTCGCCTGCTTGGTACACAGCTGGTCCAATACCCTGATCTCAACCTGCGACATGGAGCCCCTTTCACCCTGCAGCACTACCTAAACCGACAGGCACTACTGCTGCATGGCCAGGAGGCACGCACCTTGAGATACACTCCTAAGGTCAGGATTTTATCATTACACTACATTAATCCTGTGTCATGAACATACCTGACTATAATGTAGAACACTTGACCTCATCCTCATCCTCCTGTCTGACCTCCTCTTGACCATTTCATCAGGTGGTGTACCTCCTGTGCGTGTGTCTATCCTGTTTAGCCCTGGGTCTCCCTGCTCCTCCAGAGGTCAACACTGAGCTGGAGAAGAGGTCAGCACTGAAGACCCTGAGCAGGACTGTGAGGGAGACCCTGGTGGCCAAACAGTACTTGCCCTTACTGAGGGAGGGCCATAGAGGCTCCTGGGTGGGCTCAGGGTCGGTATCCTCCTGGGACGAGCCACTGGGCTTCTTAGAGAGGAAGAGAGAAGTACTGCTGGACAAGCGCAGCTACAGCGACTCTGATCTCAGCAAGATCGCAGTAAAGGAGGTCAAATTTCAATTTATTTCAACAGAATTAATGGGATCGATTATTTGCTGACCTACTCAGTGTATTAACTAAAGTAGATGGCGGAAGCCCCTAGTAAAGAGATGCAGAGAAGGACACCAGCACCTTCTGTGCTGGTGTCCTTCTCTGCAATGTACTACTCCTGTCTCTTATACACATCTAGATGTGTATAAGAGACAGGTATACAGGTTGGGCTATGGAGCAAACAACAGGAAGCCTCTTAGTGTCCTCAAGAAGGTAAGAAACTCATGTATGATAA
>JAJHUR010082021.1:0-38990 GCA_027495735.1 Lutjanus campechanus | reverse complement strand
GTCGCCTTGTCCAACCTGGACGCAGCCACATACCAGGTACAGCAGCAGAGGGCAGGCTGGGTTTGGAGGCCATGTGATCAGAGAAGAGAGTGTGTGAATCTGTGTGACTCAGTGTGACACACACAGGATCTGATGTGTCTTTCTCAGCCATTTAGAAATGAACACATCCATGTACATGGATTATTAACAATTTCTTCTCTCTTTATCTCCATCAGGTGACGTACCAGCTGAAGATCCTGACCACAGCTCTGTTCTCAGTGTCGATGCTGGGCCGCAGGCTGGGCGTGTACCAGTGGCTCTCTCTGCTGATTCTGATGGCTGGAGTTGCTCTCGTGCAGGTCCAGTACAGTTTCAAGTCTGTTTACTACTTGTAGAAATGAAAAGTCACATTATTCATCTTCCCTCGAAAAAGTCCACAGAACTTCTCTGTGGTTCCTCTTTATGGAACAATAACGCAGATTGCGAGCACATACTGTAGAAACACCTGGTTGTTCTTATGAGTAGTTGCTTTTAAAAAGAGCCTTTTATTCTACTAATAATTAGAGTAAAAGTCCACATAAATGGATTGTATGAGCCGGGCCAGTTTCACCCCAGAACAGTGATGCAGCTCTGTGATGGTTATTGGTTTTTTATTGTTGAAATGAGACGGGATGAGATGCAAGCTAACAAATCTCTGCTGGGGCTTAAAATACGTTTTGGCAGCTATGGATCCTCTAAAAGAGGGTGGCTTGGAAGGTAGAGCAGGTCGTCTGCTGTCTGCTGTCTAAGTGCCCTTGGGCAAGACACTGTGCCCCAGGTTGCTTCCCAGGCATTGCATTCCTAATTTTCAGAAGCCTGGGAAAATTGCCTATGTCAAATCAGATATGTGGATCACAACATGGGATTCATGCCAGTGAGACACAGGCACTGTAGTCCCAAATGTGAGAGCAGCTAAAAGAAGAAGCAAGACCTTCTAACAGGGCTCGAATACAATGATAACAACAGAAAAATGATGTGCAGCTCTTTTGATAATGGATATCTCATGCTAATCATTTTTCAAGCTGACGTCGTGAAAAAATGCCAAATATCCTCAAGTTTTTTGCCCCTCAAATGTGAGGATGCTTATGCTGGTTTTTGGAGATTGGTAGTGAGCCAATAATTCATTCTAGGATTGCAATTTCTGTGCATTTTCCTTAACTGATAGTTGAATGCATTAGCAATTAATGATTGATTAATCATCATCAGTAAGGTACAAAACACAGGTGTTTTCTCTGTTTATGTTTTATTTAAACAATGCTATCAGCACGTTAGCTGTGTAATTAATTAATTTAAATAATTTAAACAAACAAACAAAACAAAACAAAAAAACAATAAGGCTCTCACTTGAAATGGCCACTCTTGTCCTCCTGTCAAATGGGGCACAATTACTGCCATTTTTAGACTAACAAGGGAGAACAAACCAAACTGATTTGTGGG
The DNA here is from genome assembly GCA_027495735.1 of Lutjanus campechanus. Lineage (NCBI taxonomy): Eukaryota > Metazoa > Chordata > Actinopteri > Lutjaniformes > Lutjanidae > Lutjanus > Lutjanus campechanus. Next base: position 37,535 of record JAJHUR010082021.1, on the reverse strand, counting down.
GAATGTTCGCTTGACTTGATCACATTCAGGAAGCAAAATAGGCTCATGTAATAATTCACAGTCCAGTGACTCTCTTGTAAACTTTGGACAAGCCTCAAGGCCAAAGTTTGTTCATTCTCAGCATGTTCCCTCTAAGGCTTTGCACCCAGGTTTCTTTTTATGTCTGTAATTATTTGCTCAGCCTCTTCTACCCAAAATCATACTGAAATCCATCTTATTAGTACGTTTTAAATCTAAAGAGAAAGAGATTGTGGCCAGTTTTGTAGGTGTCACCGTGTCTAATTAAGCATTTACTCAGCTGTGTGTTAGAAGTGTGCCCATTTTAGTTTTAATTAATGTGTGATCTCTAATTTCTTCTATTTGCCAGTTTAAAAAAAAAGAAACTCTTAATCTCAGTGGGAGTTCTTCTGTGGTTATATGAAGGTTAAATAAATAAAACACGATAATGAGGCCAGAACTGGAACATTGAACAAATATTGGCGACCAGTGGTTACGAGGGATGTGCTGATGAATGATGAAGTGTTGACTGTTGTGATATCACCTCCTCCTCCTCCTTCTTGGCAAAACAAAGAAAATGCCTGTCAGTTAGTATTACGCTGATATGATCTTAATATTGGCTGAGCTCTCAGACAGAAGCACAATGGAGGAGGAGGTCATGAAGATACACCGTCATAAATCTACAGGATCAGACAGGTAGAAACATTTACTCCCAGCCTGTGTAACCAGGCGGTCTATTCATGACACCTTGTGGAGGCACAAATAACAGACCATCACGTCAGATATGATATTAACACACAGCCATAGCACCTATTCTGTTTGTAAACAGCTCCAAACCAGTGAATGAGCTAAAAAGCCAGCATGAGTCTGCTAAGAAATAATTGGCCTGTTTTGCATTAATGCAACGTGTCATTTTCACTGTTCATTTTCAGGGTTTGTGCTGTTACTTCTCACTCAGCGGGGTCTGTTTTGGCAAAGGTATAGAGGTGGAAGGCAAACAGTATCTTGTTCCAAAAGTTACCAACTTAATTGAAATGATCTTTACCAAAGAATGACTGCGACATGTTCTGATATTTTGTGTTTTTATTCAAAGAAACAGTGCAGGAGCTACAATACTTTTCTCACTTTGCACAACCAGAGATCATCATCATTTCTCTCTTTTTTTTTGCACTAACACCAATTTTCTTGCTTGCTGCAGCACATAACACAGGAACTCGCACTCTGCAGCTTTTTTACAACTTGGCAAAGTTGTGAAAATGCCTTTGTGTGAATTTCAGGTACCCAGCATCATAGATTCACAGAGATTTCAGTGTGATTGTTAAACATTACAGAGAGTTCAGGCCTTGCTAAATACATACTCGTAGAAGTTTCATTGGCATATGGATATTTGCTCTAGAGCTGCAATGATTAAGTGAATAATCGATTATTAGTTGATTATTAAATCAGTTAATCACTTTGAGTCATTTTCTAAGAAAAAAGTCCAAAATATCTGAGTCTAGCTTCTTAAATGTGAATATTTTCTGGTTTCTTCATGGTTTCTGAGGACGTCATCTTGGGCTTTGGGATGCACTGATTGACATTTTTCACCATTTTCTGACATTTCATAGACCAAACAACTATTTGATTATTAATAAAATGATCAACAGATTGATTTATAATGAAAACAATTGTTTTTGGATCTTTTTTCTCAACTGACAAAATTGTGGCAGATTGTGCATATCAAGAAAAAAATTGGCTGATTAATCGACAATGAAAATAATCGATATTTGCAGCCCTGATTTATTTGTTGGATGGTTTATTTGACCTGAAACACATGATACACAAAGTTTCATGATGCAAACTGTTTCTTCTGACAGTTAGTGTCCATGTGCTCTGTTCTACTCTGTGATTTTGCTCCTTTTCTCTGCTGTTCATTATGGAAGCGCAGACAAACAACCAGCACACTTCTTCTTTGCATCCTGTTATATTGACACACTGGTTAAGTATCGGAGAGAGGGAAAAAAAAAAAAATTTGTCCACCAGCCAAATGGCTAGGAAATGTTCAGATTTTAGAAGCTGCTCAATAGATTACCAACATTTTTTGTTTGTTTGTTTGTTTGTTTGTTTGTTTGTTTTGGCTGGTGAGTAAAGCAAATCTATTAGCCACTTGCATACGTGCGGTCATCTGTCCACTGGCACCTGTATAACTGCATATGTCACAATAAAGATGACCTTTACCATATTTTACCAGCAACTGGCTGACAGTTGTTAATTTTGGGCCCTGTTATGTATGTATATGTATATGGTGCTGTTCCATTTGCAAAACGTAAATAAGTAGTTTGATATTTTGGTAAATATGTTTATTCACTTTTTTCCCTCACCGAGAGCTAAATAAGAAATTCGATACCACTCTCATATCTGAAAAAACAGAAATTTTATGTCCAACTGTCCAAGATTATAAAATCACAAATTTGTGAGAAAAAACCTGGAAAATTTGTGGCAAATGTTTGTCAAGGAACCACATCGCTTCACCTCGCAAGGTTGTATCAATTTCATCACATCACAAACGGCATCGCTTGCCATGTGTGATGTATGCAGTGCGTGACATAATCAAAATACACTTTGCAATCGATGCAATAAGAAAATTAGGATTGTTTAATTTGATGATCCGTCATATTGTGTCCTGCTGTACTACAAATCAGATTTGAATTAACTAGGTGTAACCGGCAATATTTTGAATCTGTCCATTACATAGTTCCTGATGCACTATCACCTCATCCAAATCTACTCTGTTACATGCAAAACAACTACTGAATTTGTTATGTACCAAATCTATCTTACCTGGGTTGTGTTTGAATCTCAGGTTTTAGGTGGGTGCACAGACATCTTCACCTTCAGTGGAGGAGTGTGAAAACATCTCTCTAGTGACAGTTTTTGCACAGATACAAATCAATAGTCAAGGTCTGACATTTCAGGGGACTTTTTTGAGAGAAGCATTATCTTTTTTATTAACTTACCCACTTACTATCTTTCAACCCAGACTTGCAGTCTTCTTCAGTAAATGGAGTTTGCATTTTTGTGACAGCTTCTGATGGTTCTCATGTGATGTAAGCTGACAAAGTCTGTTGAGGAAAACTGTGGGGTGCAGTTGAAAGCTGTGACAAAAGCTAATAACAGAACCTCGCATGAAGATTTATTTTCATCAAACTACTGTTTCCAAGATTAAGAATGAACTGTCAGTTTCAGGGGTTATTAAAATCCAAGTGTTTCTCTTGTGCTTGCAGTGGCCCTCTGAGTCCTCAGCGGCCCCAGAGAAGGAGGTCCTCTCTGCAGGTTCCCAGTTTGTTGGCGTGACAGCAGTTCTGGTGGCCTGCTGCTCCAGTGGGTTTGCTGGTGTCTACTTTGAGAAGATCCTAAAGGAGAGCAAGCAGAGCGTCTGGGTCCGCAACATCCAGCTCGGTCAGTATTCATCAATCAACTGTCTAGTCAGTGTCGAGCAGCCAAACAGCTGTTTTAAAACGTAATTCAATATGCTGAAAAGTAAAGTTTATGACGTTTGATCAATGCCCAGCCATCCACAGAGGGATAATGTTGTGAGGTGTTGTTGAGAACAGATTGAAACAGGCACTACTGCCATATTTCTGAAATGTGTGTGTGCGTGTGTGTGTGTGTGTGTGTGTGTGTGTGTGTGTGCGTGCAGTTTCCTTTCTTCCCCGCACAGAGAGCCAGCTGGGCTTTTTACCTCCGATATGTTTCTGTTAAGATGAATGTTCCTGTCTAGTTTATTTTTACCCCGGAGCGTGTGAGGCATGTGTTAAGTCTCCTGCGATTCCTGGTGTGAGCTTGGAGCTTTTTCACCTGCATTAACTGTCGGAGCCTAGATCAGCACCAAGAGCAGTGAAAATCCTGCGTATTTATGTTGTTGTTGTCGTTGTTGTTGTTAGTGGTTGTAAAAGTGACTCAAGAAAATGTGAATAGAAGGAAGTCAACCAAGAATTTTGATAATCTAATTGTCTAAGTCACTTTACAAGCAAAATGACATACATTTCTCTTTTTTATGTGATATTTTTGGGCTTTGGAGTGTTGATTTGACAAAACAAGCATTCTGAAGTTGTCACCTTAGGCTCTTGAGAGATGTAATGGGCAATTTTTACTTTTTTACAATTTCTAAAAAACATTTCTTGAAAGCTTCCACCCCTTCAAAACTCTAAATGCAAAACCAAATGTTCAAACTAGATTCACAAAAGTCTGACTCTTCTGGCAAAATCAAACGGTCGACAGTTGTGGTGTAGTTGTGTTCAACTTTTGCCGCCCATGTTTAGCATTTGGCAGCACAAGTACGTCACATTGCAAAATGTGTTTTAGTAAGTAAGAATGTGTTTAGAGTTTTGCCAAAAGAGTGAATGATTTGATAAATGGGTTAGTGTTTTAGTAATTGTGAAATACTGAAACTTAATCGACCTTTACCTCTTCAGTGAACATGCTCCTTTCTCTTCTCTTATTTCCAACGTGGTGTTGATCATTTCTTCAGGCTCTGACACTAAGGAAACAGAAAATGATCCAGTGTTGTGCTGAAGTTCTCCCCCGTCAGATAGTGTTTCCTGTAGTGGTGCCCTTTGTGGCTGAGGGGCAGGTTATCGTTTGGCATAGCGGGGAAAAGGGAGAACGCATATGGATGGTGAGACAGATTTCAACCAGTTGTCTTTGCCACAGTAGCACAATAATAATACCACCTGGAAACTCTAGGGGGGTGAAAAGTTGTTTGTTTCTACTTTAACTGAAAATTGAATTATTACAGTCTTATTAGAAAAGTAGAGGTGAAAAGCAAAGTAGTTTGACTAGATGTTGTGGCAAGATATTAAATGAATAGTTCAATATTTTGTGAAATGAACACGCATGCTTTCTTGACAAGAGTTAGACTAGAAGATTGATTGCACTTTCATGTTTGTATACTAAATATGAAGCTGGAGCCAGGAGAGGGTTAATGCTAGCTTAGCTTGTTTTAGTGTAAAGACTGGAAACAAGGGGAAATGGCTAGCCTGTAGGTAATAAAATCCATCATCCAGCACCTTTAAAACTCACTAAGTAATACATAATTGCTTGTTTAATCCTTCTAAAAACCAAAGTGCAAAAACCTAAATTTATGGTTTTACAGTTTTGTCCTGGACTGTTTTCTTGGTCTTGGACGCAGGTTTGAAGCACATATGAAGGTTAGCATCTTAACACACTGATTTTTTTGTTTGTTTGGTTGATTCTTTCTTGTGTTCTTCAGTTTCTGTTTTCCTACTATCTTACTTTATCAAGTAATGCTAGATTCATAAAGGCCCAAACATGAAATTTCCACTGAAGTTATGCAGGATTGCGTCCTCGATTCATTTCAGCTGCCCTGGACAACTTTGCATTAACTTGCATCTCTTCACTGCCTTTATATCAAATCATCTAAGTGTCTAAGATTTGCCTCTGGACACACAGTAGTCTTGGTACCATCAGAATTTCACTCTTTTTACTGAATTGAAATACTTCAGTGTTATTATGATCAAACTGAATCTCACTCATTTCCTTCTGTGTGTGTTTCCAGGGATGTTCGGCCTGGTGTTTGGCCTCTTTGGGATGCTGGCCTACGATGGAGAGAGGGTGAAGGAGTCGGGAATGTTCCAGGGATACAACACGATCACCTGGACTGTTGTAGCGCTGCAGGTAACGTTCACTCCACTGCCACTGATTCATTATGTGTTTCCCACCAAAACAGTCAAATATATTGCAGACTCTTTATTTCAGACTCCCTGTTGGCCCGTACAGGTCATGCCTTCGTCCATCTGTGTCCTTGTGTTTGTTGTTTCTCCAGGCGCTGGGTGGTCTGGTCATAGCAGCGGTCATCAAGTATGCAGACAACATCCTCAAGGGCTTTGCTACATCGCTCTCCATCATCCTGTCAACTCTTATATCATACTTCTGGCTACAGGATTTTGACCCCACCGGGTAGACGAAACAGTCACTCCTTCTCACTCTGTCTATAGTTTTTTAAATCTTTGTTTTTCTTTCTATTAATCACAGTTACTCGAGCTGACAGTGCTCTCTGCTGTCGTCCACAGGGTGTTCTTCCTGGGGGCCATTTTGGTCATCACAGCCACTTTCCTGTACGGCTACGAAGGCAAGCCGTCCCCCAACCCCAGCAGGGCGTAGGACACTCACGGCTGACACTACAGCAGCAGTAGGAGGTCCTGTTGAAGCGTCAAGACGTGGAGGGGAAAAGAGGACAGAGGGCTGGAGGAAAAGAAGGGGAAAGGTGTTTATCGTATATTGTGATCACAGAAAAGACAGAGCAGAGGAGTAGGATGAGAGGAGGTAAGCAGGTTGGGAACAGAGGACAGACAGGGAGAGGAAAAACAAAAAGCAAGCACAACGCTGTGATGGGTCTCACACACCAAAAGTGCCTCAGCTGAGAGGGGTAACCAGTGAGAAGAGAAAACTGTTTATAATTACCACTGTAGAGATAATCCTGGCTGCCATACCTCCACATCTGGAGAGAGATTCTCGACAGGACCGACTGATTGTGTTCATTAAGAACCTGTTTGACTGCCAGTCACTGTTACTGCCACATCAATCACACCTATAAAGACTGAAGACGCAGCAGGGCAGGAGTTTGTAAAGCTTCAATCCGTATTTTTTAGATGTATTGTGGGTTTGTTCACCTCAAGCTGCAGTATTTAAGGCTCTTTCTTGTCCCACTTTGAGCTCTGAAAGCACATTTTAGGTCATTTTTTTCCTGAAATGATCCCTCCCAACTGATCTGTACTCTAAAGCTGTATACAATACTGCAGGCTGTAACAGTCAAATGGTCATGGTTAGCTGGGGGTCATGGTTGGGGTTCGAGCTTGCTACAGAGGTGGGATTTGTACACAGCTTAAAGGCATAGTTTGAATTATTAGTGGGGCTGTGTGAGGTACTCATTCATAGTCAGTGTATTACCTATAGTAGATTAGTGGATGATGGTCGGTACACCTCCAGTTTGGAGCAGCAGTAGGAGAACCAGTGTGGACGTATTTAACAACTGTGGGCACAGTCAGTGGTAAAAGTATTTTAGTCACTTATAAAACGGTCCACCTAATATATAATATAATATAAACCGCTGTTATATAAGCCAAATATCGCTCACTCCACACCAAGCAGAACTTCATAGACAAAATAAGTCACTTTACCTTGCAGAACAAGAGTTGCCTTGATCTGTTAGTTTGTTTCTGTGACTTAGGTGAATCTTGAACTATCATTTTAAAACACCAAATTCACCCAATAACATAAACATCGACGCAGCAGTTGACCAGCAACACCCGTGTACTGCGAGGTCATATGAGGAGAGAGCGATATATGTCTTTTATAACAGCAGTTTCCCAACAGAAAAGGCTGTCTGACAGCAAAGTAAAGCAATGAGAATATTCTAATTATAGCAACAACACTTTAAGTGATTTTGATTTTTTTCTTTTAGGTGACTAAAATACATTTTTCTACTGGCCCTGTCCATATTAGTATATTGCTAAGCAACCATGATGGTACTCTTCCCTGCTCCTCCTAACTGGAAGCTTGCTGAACACCATCTACTGTAAGTAATACACTTGACTATGTATATGTGCCTCATAATCAGAACTATCCCTTTAAGAGGTTTGTCTGCCTGGGAGGCACAACTCGGGGCAAAAAAACTCAGCAAGTCACTGCACCAAGAGCCTGTAGACTAAGGTAGTTGAAATGACCATAACTCATTGTTTCATTAATTACAGCTCTCATGTTGGGTTTTGTTCAGCTATTTTTGGAAACAGTTTTTGTTGCCAGGCAACATATAGTCACTGGGATGTCTTTGATAGCATATACACGGTGTCTCAGTGACAGAACTGTTTTTCTGTTTGACTCTGGTCTGTCTGTGTCTGGTGGAGTTTAATGTTTGACAGTAATCTGGGTCCACGAATAAAATGCTACAGGAATAAACTAATCCGACACTTCAGAAATAAATACTGTTCTAGGCTGTAACAGAGGAGTGAAAAAGACAGTTTGATTATGTGGTGAAGATTATTTTGTACAACTTGAAATTATGTTAACCATGGGTGTAAATAATAGCACCATTTAAATTGTAATCTATAAATCTCAATGAATTGTCTCTTTAACTTATTCATTCATTAATCAGGCGTTTACATGAGTTTTCAAAGCCACTGATTACAAACATCCAGCTCCTTATGTCCTGTGCTTGTGTAGCAATATATTCTGCTGATCTTGTGGCAAAGTAATCAAAAGTTACTGAACGGTGCTCAGCTAAGTCTGAACTGACTGAATTGTTGATGCTCAAGACATCAGACGTCTGTAAGGTGGCATTTACACAGAAGGTAACCTTGGATTGTACAATTTGACTGGTATTTTTCTTTTGTTTGTGTTTTTTTTCTTGGGATAAAGCGGGTATAATTAATAACTTTATTATTTTAATTACCAATATGTGAATCTTTTATAAAAGAAAAATGTTTCCTTTAACTTTTCTGAATGTGTTATTGTGTTTACTTCATAGTGTATCTCCTCCCAAATCTAGAGCTGCAACAATTAATCAGTTACTTGGCAACTATTAAATTAACTGCCAACTTCAAATCCCATTTCCAGAAAAGTTGGGAAAAATAAAAAAAAAAAGAAATGCAATGATTTGCAAATACTTTCCAACCAATATTTAATTGAATACAATACAAAGACACAATATTTTATGTCGACACTGATAAACTTTGTTGTATTTTGTAAATATACACTCATTCTGAATTTGATTCCTGCAACATGTGCAAAAAGTTTGGACAGGAGCAGGTTTACCACAGTGATATATCATGTTTTCGTGACAACAGTCGGCATTTGGGAACTGAGGACAATTGTTGAAGTTTTGAAAGTCAATTTCTTTCCCATTCTTATTTGATATACGACTTCAGTTGCTCAACAGTTCGGGATCTCTGTTGTCGTATTTTGCGCTTCATAACGGGTTGGGGCGACTTAGACTTGCGAGGATGTCCCTTTCATATCCAGTTATAACCTGTTTACCTTTTGAATGTTCCAAACGGGTGTTTTTTGAGTATTCCACAACTTTTCCTGTGTTGCTTGTGTCCCATCTTGTTTGAAACATGTTCATGCATCAAGTTCAGAATGAGTGTATGTTTACAAAAGACAATAATGTTTATCAGTTTGAACATTAAATATATTTTCTTTGCACTGTATTCAGTTGAAAATAAGTCAAAAATTATTTGTAAATCATTGCAAATTGGGGGGGGGGTTCTATTTTGATTGATTAATTGGTTTTAGTATTCTTTAAGAAAAAAGAATACTTTACTACTTTACCGTTTCTTTACTTTCTTTACTTACTGGGAAACACCAATTGATTGATTTTTTGCTATTTTATGACATTTTATAGACCATTAATTGAGAAAGCAATTGACAATGGAAATAACTGGTACTTGCAGCCCTATCCAGTTCTTTTCTACACTAAAATGCACACATTTATGGTTTAAGCTGCTAAAATCAAACCAAAAGGTGTCTAAATCCCCCTGTGACGTCTGATTATAGATTAATTTTTGCACAGTTACATGTCTACCTTGTCTAATTAAATACTTGGCATGTCGCCTTAGAACTGCCAACCACATGAATAAATTCACACTCTCGATATTTTTGGCATTTGTTTTAATGAGTTTAAAAACACTGCATGCAAAAGCCAGACAGTCTGAGAGAAAGGACTGTTAACACTCCAGAGTTTCATGTCCTTCATATTATAACACTGTAAAACACCATTATACCCAGTCGTTTCAAACCAATAACTGCATCAGACTCCAGTCAATCAGCAGAACAAGTAAGAATTAACAAGTCAAGCTCCTCATGAAGGGCCGTGTAGCGCTCTGCCCTCGAGTCCTCAGGCACATCTGTAACTTTAAAAGACACTTGAGGCCCTGATACACACAGACACAAGACTGTGTGACCTCATGGTCAAGTATAAATGTATATTTTTTATTTCGCTAACATTTTATTTCAATCGGGGCAACATGTGAAAAAAGTTTCCGCTTTGTTTCACCCTATAAAAGCCTCAATCCTCTGAATAAAATCGCAATAAAGATCACCTACTTTGATTCTCCAGTTAAAGTGCTGCTCTAGATGTTTCCCTTGATTGTCAATGTGAGCTCTCAGACGCTGTTTGCCTCACAAACTACTCCTGTGTCGTGGCTACAATAGGCATCTTTTTAAGATATCCAGTGTCCATGCCCTCTATAATGAGTGTGTTGCAGGGCAGAACACTCCTCCCGGTGATCGTGGCTTTAGTGTTGGTGTGTATGTTTGTGTGTGCATGTGCGTGAAGGCTCGTTCGGTTGGCACCAGGAGTAATGAGCAGCATGGGTAAGATAAGGTGGTTACATCCTCCGTCTCTCTTCATCTCTGTCTCATCTGGACCAGCTCAGCACTTCAGCATGACCTGTTTCACTGAGTGTGTACGAACAGAAATATACAGCATATAGACTTGCCGGGAAAACAATAAGCAACATTTTCAGATACAACAGAAAAGTGAAATATTCTGTAAGCTGCACTCTGGTTTTTCATGTTCAGTCATAAAAACACATTTTATAAAAGTTCAGAATGGCACAAGAGACTGCATGTCTGAGTAAACCAAATACTGCACCAGTCTTTAAAGGATCAGGTCACCCAAACTACAACAAAAACGTGATTTCTTACTTCTATCAGAATTGAACCATATAGATAATTTCAGCATTATTTCTGCAGATTTCACATATATACACCCAATACGATGGAGGTGAAGGAAATGCATCCACATTACAAATCTATTTCAACACATCTCTACACAAACTGTTTTCATTGCAGATATTTTCCGGCACGGCCCTAGGGATGGGGCTGTTGGCTGTTTGGTCAAATGTTCAACCGCTTTGGTCCCATTTAAAATATCTCAACAGCTACTGATAGATTGCCATAAAAGTCAACGATATAGCCCAGTTACTTTGGTAATTCCTCAGCTTTTCCTTTAGTGTCACCACGAGGTTGACATCTTTGTTTTTTTAGTAAAATATCTAAATGACTACTGGATGGGTGGTCATCACTTTTGGCTCAGGTATCCATGCATCCATCATTTTGGTGATTAACAGACTTTTCTTCTAGTGCCATCATTACAGTTGTGGTAAAAGATTCTGGAGGAACATAGTTGATTGCTGAGTCTCATTTCCAGGTCGTCAAATGGTTGCATTTTGGGAATGATACTCGACAATCAACTATCTTTCTGACCTGTGATTGGCCAAAGTCTCCCATCACAGGTTAGATTTTCTAAAGCCTGAAAACAAGAGCCAAGAGGAGGAGCAAAAGTATAGTTTTCTCTATAATGTAATATATATATTTATATATAATTACATTATATATAAAGGGTCTTTATGGAACTTTTGCCCAATGACAATGCCTACGGCAGCTTTAATTCCAAATTGTAATGTCTCCAATACTTTGGTTTATGACCAAATACCTGCAAAGAAGAGCTTCCCATCAGTTTCAGCTGTTGTTAGAATGCCAGCATGCTACTGAGCATATTTGCATTTAGCTCAAAACTTTGCTTTGTCAAAGTCCAGCCTTGCAAGGTTGCTAGCATGGCTGCAACTCTTAGTCTTGATTAAAGGCAGATTTTTACAGAAGCTGAGAATGGCTGTGCTTGTAATTTTTTATATGTTATCTCAATAAAGCGAAAATCAACCTGATATCACGAGAAATCCACTTATGTTTCCTCTTATTATTTATTATGTCTATTTGGGATCGGGAGTGCACCCATCAGTATGCATAGATGGTTTCTTGACAACTGAAGCAGCTGATTTAAGCTGAAAACGTCCAATTAAGGAGTACATCAGTACATCAAACTGCACTTTTAATCAAGGCCTAACAGGCAGAAATTGCATGGTGTCCTTATGTTGGAGATAACATTTAGATCAGTCCTCTTCATTTAAGAAGAAGACTAGTCATGATGGTGATCTTGAGAGCTGAAATCAGGTGTGATCAAATGAACCAGACAAAATTGTTTCCTTGTGTTATCTTGAGAAATTGGCCCTATTTTTTCTTGAGGTAACGATATAAATTAATCTGTTATCACAAGAAAATGAGCTCTGTTATCTCGAGATTATGAAATAACTAACTTGTGATCTCAAGATAATGGCATCTAAAAAATAATTGAAAGCCTGGCAGTTCTTCAAAGCGGTGATCATAAAAGAAATTCCATTAACCTCCACTGTATTGGTTGGGATGCAGAAATCTTACTGACAGATTTTTTTTTTTCAAAGCACAAATTAAATCCCCCAAAATCTTAATGGCTACATACTGCTAGAGGTAATTGTGGAGTTATGTTATTTCGTAATCTAGGTGAACCGACTCTTTAAGTCTTCTAGCATAAATACAGTCTTCTTTCACTACAATCTTTGTTCTTTAACATGTACTGATTAGATGAAGACAAAGTGTGTCCCTTGCAGAGGACAAACAGAAGGCAGACTTGTTTTATGACTAGTAAAATAAAGTAACCTTGCTTCTTCACCTCAGGTGGGACAAAGGAAAGACAGAATCATGTATTTACTGTAGAAGGCTGTCATCAACACAGGCATCGCTGGCTTTCAAAAGGCAGGGAGCGAGAAGCTCTGCAGCGTGGATGAACTGGCCATTTGTGTTTGAAAGAAAAAAAAAATCCCGCTGCAGGGCTTCATTTGATTCCTCTCACCAAATCCAAGCTGTGATTTCTACTCTTTTTTTTCTGTGATATGTAAAAAAGCAAAGTAGCTCTGAAGATGCATGTATGTTGATATTCTTTCTGTTTATAAATGATCCTCTCTTTAGCATAATCACAAATGAGGCCCTTGGTGTGTGTGTGTCTGTGTGTGTGTGAGGCAGTCTGGTGTGACAAAGCAGCAAGCCCGGACCCAACCCTGGGGCTCCATTATAAAAAACACACAAACACATACACATACACACATGCCTGCACACCCACACTCACATCATCTCAAAGAGCACATCATCCAGTAATATTTCAGCTGATATCATAGTTATCTCTGTCTGTGATGAATAAACCCCGCAGTGGACCTGTATGACACATAAACACTAACACCTTTCCTCGGTTACACTCTTACACAGCACTTTACTGTACAGTACAGAGCAGGCCAGTATTACGTCATCATTAAGGCTGAAGAACCTTTTTAAACAGGGTCTGTGTTTAGGCTTGATCATTTCTTTCTGGGCCTGAGTAGCTACAGTACAGGTTTGCGTTAACATCCCAGCACTAATGGCAGATTTTCAAAGTTAGCTTTGCTCAGTTGTGCCGGGCTGGATTGAAGGCCTGGATACCCAGCAGCTCAGCAGCACCAGAAGGAGAGACCAACATACTTTCTGGATCGTCAAAGGCAGCGGTGGGGAATTAAGGCAGTTGTCCCCTCAAAGATTTTACACGCAAAGACTCTGATTTGTGCCACTGACAGTTCAAGTCTCAGCCTGCTTATAGATCTTCATTGTTTTGTTAGTCTTTTGATCTGATTGTCTTGTTAGCCGTTTCACTGCAGAAGTGGCCCGATATTCATCATATTCACATGATGGCCATTTTCCTCACGCAGCTCACTCAGGGTGGGCGGCTAAAATATTGTACTGCTTTGGTCCAGGTTGCAACTTGTATAAACAGGGAATCTGGCAAATTGTGAGTTTCACTGCTTCCTGATTGACCAACAACTGAAAAGACAATATTTAAAGTGGTTGAAAGTTAACTTGATGTCCCTCCAGATTTTTACTATCTATTGTCTTTTCTGTTGCTGATCAATCAGAAGGTGATAATAATATGTTTTGTCAGTTTCCTCACATTAATATGACTTGCAACCTGGAACACAATAGTACGCCATTTGAGATTCCCACCCTGAGTGTGATGTCAGAGGAAAATGGCTGCCATGTGAATATGGTGAATGACATGATGTAACAAACGGCCAAATCGGATGCTCTCAACGCTCTACTTGGGTGGTATGACGACAAGCGGAGGCCCTCTCCTTGGCCTCCACATCAGAACCTGGGCGTCGTTGGCGTTGGGCCTCCCCATGGCGTTAGGAGGGATGGGCTCCATGCGGGTCAGCACCCGCGGCTGGTCCTGGTGCACCCGACCTACCAGCCTAGCTCTGGAACCCAGAGGCAGGGATGGATCCACCGCAATGTCGACCCTCATCCTCCATTTGATGGTGTGGAGCAGGATCTTTTCCCTGGACGTGGTGTTGAGCGCCACCAGCCAGGTGGTGAAGCTCTGGTCCCTTTTGATGTTAGTCAGTAAGGGCGTGTTGGATTCACTGACTGGCACCGCCCAGGTGACGCTGGGATAAAAATTGTCATTCATACTAACGATGAAGCGGGATGGCTTCGACGTGGGGCCCACTATGGTGACCGTCTCTGTTGTGTTTCCGTACCAGGGGTAGCTCACTCCATCTGAGTCGCTGATGGCCCTCACCAGACCTTCTCGTAGCTGAGGCAGCTCCCAGCTCGACCTGAGAGGAGACAGATACTATGAGACTGGAAACAAGAAGATTTCTGGTAACTGTGTGCCATTTAATTATGGCCAATATAATCGGCAATACATTGTTGGTATCAGCCGATAAAGGCTATAAAATTAAATATTGTATCAGAATGAAATGGACATTTCTGCCAATGTGACAGTCTGGTAAGATGACACTTTGATTATGTGCATGGGGAGGTTTTTTGAAGTGTCCAAAAGGAATAACGATGTTTCTGCTCGCAATAATTGCTCAGCGTCTGTCATGCAAGGAGGAGCCAAATCATATTCCTTCAACACTACAGATTTAATTTCCCATCTTAGAAGCCATCACTCTGATCATTACAATGAAACAGGGATCAGTTGTCAGCAGTAGTTTTCTTATTTTGCCCCATCAATGTGTACATTTGTATTTCATGTTTGAATCTGCCAGTGGGCCGTCACAATAAGTGTTGGCACAATAATATGTTAACTCCACTAGAGGAGAGACACAATGCATAAGTCAACAGTTGGACTTAATGATGATTTTGAGAGTTTTTCAACAGTTTTTCAACCCTGTTTTTTACTATAAAGAGGGACTACTTTTGTGCAGAATGGGTTAAAAACAAGACTGTCCCCGAGAGGCTGCAGTTTGAGTCC
Source organism: Lutjanus campechanus (assembly GCA_027495735.1). Taxonomy (NCBI): domain Eukaryota; kingdom Metazoa; phylum Chordata; class Actinopteri; order Lutjaniformes; family Lutjanidae; genus Lutjanus; species Lutjanus campechanus. The sequence goes on along the minus strand of JAJHUR010082021.1, from coordinate 22,381 downwards.
CATGTGAAACTAGTCTGAAATGACTTTTAATGTCTAGACTTATCTGACTTATTTTCAGTTTTCTGCTGCTTTTGTTATGTTTGGGCAACAACAATGCTTAGTTAGGTTCAGGTAATTTTAATGCAGTTTAATTTAATTTAATTCTAGGCATGCTCGTGTCTGAGGCATGAAAAGTTTTTGAATTGACACACCTGCATGGCAGAGACAAACCATAATCTCTTCCTAAATATAATCAAGTAATTTTGTTGCCTAAACGCAACCAAAAACTGAAAACTGAAAATGATAATAATGAAACTAGCAAGCACAAAATAAAAGTCTAAAAATTAAACAAGTGTCACACCAGACTCAATTCCCTCAAGTCCTGCATTTAACTCACCACAACCTCAGAGACTTCATCACTCTTTACAGCTACACTTGCAGGGCTGGGTGAGACTAGCCAAATAGCTGCCGTGTGCATATTGTCATCCGGGTGCAAATAGACACTCTGTTTTTTGTTTACTACGGAATTAACAGAAGTAACATGATTGTTTCACAAAGGCTTTAAAATCCTTATCCAGACATGAGCTTGCGTTGAGACAACAACAACAGCCGGCTGTACATGATATCTAGTGGTTCAGTGTGTCAGTGGATTAACATCATCTCTTTGTTGTGCCCAACAGTTTTTGTCAGCTGGTGGCCCCCTTCCATCTATTTGTTGTGCTTTTCATGACCAATCTGATGATGAGCCCCGTCCTCTCACACCCTAAATACACCCACTCCCTAAACCCAGCAGGATTAGACACCCCCTCACATATGCCCTCCAGATAATATATATGTATGTGTGTGTGTGTGTGTGTGTGTGTGTGTGTGTGTGTGTTGTGGTGGGGGTGTGGGGGAGGACATGTCTCCGTGGGCACAATCTGAGTGTGAGAGCATCAACTGAACTGTTGTGTAGCTCCTTTAATAGCAGCTTTTCTATTTAGGTGCCAAAGTCACAGGAACAGAATCTGTCGGTGGGCGTTTGAATGAAGGAGGCTGACGAGCGCAGTTAACCTGCTGCGTGCACAAATGCTCCTCTGTGTAACTCACTGTGATGCACAAGTGTCAACATGTTATACAGAGTGGAGAGCAGGGCATCTTGTCACACAAGTAGGTTTTCACACTGCTTACACCGCCAGCACCAGAGAACAAAAATAATAAACCACAATATATACATAATAAAACTTTGATAAGCAAGTGTGTTCAACCAGAATATTTTTGCACAGAATAGAGGAGAGTAAAGGTGTATTTTAATACCCGAAGTCCTGTACTAAAGCTAGCTTGATAGCAATAGCAATAACACACTTGTCATTCTGGGACAATTTCAAACAATGATATCATGATATCCACTTGTCAATCAATTTTCAATTTTTAGTTAGCTAAGGAATAGTATGGTCTGTCAGTGTGTCTTCTCTGCTTCACCAGAAGACTGTGGTTAGGGTGTTTTTTCACTTTGGGAAAAGTGTTGTCTCTGACAGCAGACTAAAGCATTGTGCAGCTGACTGCTTCAGCCGCTAACATTAGCTACATGGAACATACCATGGGTTGAGGACCAGACCTCATTGATTGATGTCACTGTGCAAAAGCACAACTTAATGACTCTGTTAATTTGGGTGAAACTGGATCATGTTTTATGGAGAAAATGCTTTCCCTTTGATGTCCTCCACTTAGCTGCTGTTAGTGGGCAACAGAGCCGGGCTCAGCAGCCTCCCAGTGACCACTGCCAGACCGGGAGTGAACACAGCCTCAGAGACTGACAGGGACAGGGAATACAGTACTGAGGTAATTTACCAAATTTCCTGATTCTTTCCTGTGCATCCTGATAGCTTTACTTGTTGCTAAAGTAGGTTAGCTGCACAGCTAAATTAGCTGATTCAGCCGATGCCAGAACCCAAACCGCTGTACTGCTTTCCCTGTTATCAAACCTCCATTGGTCTCAAAGGCTGTATTCAGTCCATGTCTTGCTGTATTCACTGGGAGCTGAGCGTTATGTTAACATTCATTCAGTGTTATTGGCCACTGCAAAGTCCCTCCCTGGCTGCCTGTTTTTACAGGAAACATGTAAATATATATGGAAAAACAGCACTCTGAGCATGCAGAAATATATACATGTATTTAATTCTATATGGAAAATGGGTGAGTATGATGTACTGAGGGAAAAACTGAAGTAAAAGCAAAAATTGTGACAAAATGCCCCGCTCTCCCCTATAAGCATGCATGCAAACCCTGGGCAGGCTTTAACGCGCGCGCGGCACACGCACGCTGTTGTTTTTGTGTATCTGAAAGCACGTCACAGGGGTATAATGGGGACGCAGGTGTGTGAACTCACATGCCGACGTCTCCATAGGTGTTGTAAAACTCCATCTGGGTGCATGCCTGGATCCAGCCCACCACCCAGGTCTCATTGCGCGGAATGGGGGGCATCACAATCCGCGCCGACGCTTTGAAATAGGGCGTCTTGTACCGAAGCACTATGGGCGAGTTCTCCTCAATGACAGTCGGGCAGTGGTCTATGGTGGCCGACAGGTCGTACACCACGATGTTCTCCCGTTTGATGCGGGACTTGTTACAGGCGATGCTCTGTATGCAGCCCATGGCGGTGCAGGTGAAGGTGATGGTGGTCAGGAGCAGCCAGGAGAGCCTGACAGGCCGGGGGAAGAGCGCTGCTGACCGGGACTCGACCAGGATCAACACTATGAGGCCGTGCATCAGATGAAGCTGTAAGGCAAAGGTGGGTGCTACCACTGCTGTAGGCCCAAAAATCAGGATCACAATAAGGCTTCAGTGAGATCAGGAACCAGGTGGTGTCCGGGCACATGAACCAGCTCCAGGGACCCGGTGCGCTGACCTCCCTGGAGGCTGCAAGAGAACCACCCTGCAGGGCTTAATGAAGCATCACATGAATGTTTGACTGTATCCTCTCCACACTGTCTGCCTCCCCTCTCCTCAGCCCAAACCCCTGCCGGTAACCTTTGATCCTCTTCTTCCTTCCCCGAGCTGTCATGTCACAAGAGGCGTCGGAAGACCGGCGGCAGGGGGACCCGGTGGTCGGGCGGTGAGGCTGCTTGTTGATGCGGCACTGTGCATGAGATGCTGCTGCTGCTGCTGCTGCTGCCTTTAACCCGAGCGGCGGCGGTGTTACTGTCCGTCATGCCTGTCCACTCGACGGGAGGGAAACCCGGTGATACAAACAAAACCTGCGAGCATCTGTGATGATGATGATGGGGAAAGAAAAACAGCTTCCTCCTGCAGAGTCCAGACGACACGGGCGCGTTAATCCTGATCAAAACCAGCGAGACAATCAGCTGCAAATACACCGACTGTCAACATTTGTTACAGACTGGTGAAACCTTGGCATTAGAGCTCAAAAACAGCAGATAAACGGTGTGACAGTAACCGTGTACGCCGCTCGGCATCCTCCTCTGCTGAGCGCTGCATGGCTGTGTGTCGCTGTTCAGCCTGCGTGGTGCTGAAGCTGCTCAATGGACCAATGAACGGCAGAGGGAGACTGAAGGCGTAGGAGTGCCCGCGTCTGTACAGTAGTAGCTTTGCTGCGACCTCTTTCCTCCATATTGGAATAATGCTTTCTAATCGCATAAACACAAAGCAGACAAGGCTCAGATAAGCCTCTAGTGGACGGGCTGTAGTTCATATTGATGAGGCTACAAGATAAGAAGCAACAGGTAGTGTTTGATATATCTCAGGGACTGATTTGTCTAAGTATTTAAAGATGTGTTTATGAAACCTCGCTCTGTGTATTATCTCAATACATTTTAATAATAAACCACCCGTGATTAAATAGAAAGAGATGTGATTTTTAATTGTGTAGAAAAACATTTGATTGGTCAGTGACAGTCAGCTGCCAGAGGCTTTATGACACTTTTCAAAATAAAACCGTCACTGTGTATTCAGATCCTATAATATTATAATTAATTTTATATATTGTTAAAATAAAAATCCTAATAAGTATCAGTGCCACACTGTGAAAATACTCCACATCAAGCAAAGGCCCTGCATTCAAAACCCTACTCAAAAGTATGAGTAAAACTATGTACCCGGTTTATCGCGCAGGGGCGTTTCTTATACCGCAATCTGATTGGCCACGCCCAAGACTGGCCATCCTGAAGTATGATTGGTTACTTGTCCGGCGAGAGGTGGGATCTCAGTTTGATCAGGGCCGCGTTCAGCCCTGTCAAGACATAACAAAACAAATTTAAGCAGAAACATCCTGTTGTGTGCACAAGTGCACTGCACTGCAACACCTGTTCTATACAGCGGTGTTTACATATAGCCTATATTGCTGCTGATTTGGTAACAACTGTGGCACACCCACCAAACAAGAAAAAACGAAACTCAAAGCCTGCTGCACATTGTTGCACATGGCTTTGAGGAAACATGCTGTTCAATCTGGAAACTGTAGCAAAATGGCGCACAACGTTTTCGGATTGAACATGCATCAGTATTTTTAAATGTGCATTGTTTTCTTCTGTATGGAGTCCATTTTAAAATTTTTATAAGCTTAATTTACATGAATAATAAATAATAAATACAAAAACCTTTTTTTTTTTATGATGGAGTGTGGAATTTAGGAGTCTCACAGCCTGAGGCCGGGAAGAAGGTGAAAGTACAATTTCTTTTTGAGGGCTTAAAGAAGTAAGTAGGCTACAGAAACTTTATATTTGTATGGTCCCACTCAGCTGTGTTGTGATTGATAGGACTAAACATTTTAAATATTGTAAGAAAATGTAAGATACTGTAATGTTCGTAATGAAAGGAAGATATGAGAAATAGTATACTAATGTGTATGCATGCACGCAAATGTTTGTTTTTCTTAAGTAATTAGCTGTGTAATAAGTGGGATAACGTACAGTGAGCAGGCCATTATTGCAATATAAACCCCTTCAAGATGATTCAAGACCTGTCCTGCATCATGCTGTCAGGGTTTATTTCACAATAATGACCTGTTCATTGTGTATTATACCTTACATATGATTTTGGGGGGTATTAACGTATATGTTGCATTTTACTGCTGTAGATGTTTACGATTGAGCCAACTACTTCACTGTTGGATATTTTAATCTACAGCAATGCATCATATTACATACATCATATGTCTGTAATCTGAAAACTAACTTGTAACTAAAGGTGTAAGACAAGTGTAGTGGAGTAAAAGTATAATATCACTGAATAATGAATCAATCTTTTGTATTATAACTTAAGTTGCATATTTATTGAAATACTGTACCAATTTAAGCAATTGCCATTTCATTTTACTTTTGACACATTCAATATTTTCATTACTATTTGACTTTATGGAACATCTTGTTTAGAGCTGACACCTCCTTATAATTTGTGAAGGTAACAAACAAAAATAGCATTGGAAGGAGTTATAAGCATACAAATGTATAAAATAATGAATTTTGCTTTGGATCTACAAACAAGACAAGTTTTGTTTATATTTGTTTTATTTTGACCTGACACTACACTGACACTTTATGTACATTTCTGTAATGACCTGTATGTTTTGTTTTATTTTTTAACTCCTAAGCTGCTTTGGGTTGATGGACAAAAGGAAGAGAAAGAACATCACGCATGAAAACGTTATTACAAATGTAACACTAAAGCTGATAACAAACATCAAGTTTAAACAAATAATTAAAATGGTTAAATTGAGTATTCATGAAACAAGACACTCTTCCTCTTGCCAATGGAGGTTACAGAACTTTTATTTTGAAAACCAACCATATACACAGCACAGCATCGTCACTTCCGTGTTACAGGACAGGCAGGTTGCTGATTCACATACAACAGAGAGACAACGTCCTGTATTGATAACATATAAACATGTCTCTGTTATAAACTGTGGAAAGTCACCGACGGCATCTCCTGGCAGGTTACCATGGTGAGTATGTGACGTTTTGTACGACAGTTAAATGTCCGAGAGGCTCAAAACGAACTAACGTTAACACTTCCACATGTGCTAAGCTAACCGAAGCTAACGGTAACTTGGCTGCGAGTGTAGCTGAAGTTGAAGCGTTGTTAGCAGAGTCAGGCAGCTTGTTACCTGTGACTTTAATGTTGTTCGATCTGATGAACCATGTAACTAGCCTTTATTTTATTTCCGACTGAAACACACTAATTACAACTAGTCAAGTCTAGCACACTGTAACGCTCAAAACTATATAATATAATAATATGTCACTAATAATAGGTTATAAGAGTTATAACTGCTAAAGGTGCTTACTTAGTCCGTTTAAAGGCCACATACGTAATCAAGTCTTATTAATATGGACACATATTTGCAGTTTTAACAATGTGTAGCTCAACTATCCTTATTCTAAATATTTCTTTTTGATTTAAATAATAACAGCAACAATAATAATAATGATAGTTAGGTATCTAACTTTGATTAAATACTCTATCTCTGCTCTCTCAGCACTTAATTAATTAATTAATTAATTAATTAATCCCTCTTTCAACTATATGCGCACCTCGTTTCTCATTTTGCACAAATCTTTGTACTGTTTTCAGCTCAACGGTTATCACCTTGTCTTCCCCAATCATTTTATTTTTTTATCCTTTCTTTTTAAAATGTATCAATTAACATGGGAATAGAGATAGAATAATTGACAGCACCAGGTAGAGACAAAGCAAACTTAAGAATTTCATTGCACTGATAACTTGAATATCTGCAAATGACAAGAAAACCTTAAGATCTTTGAATCCTCCAGATATTATGTGTTCTTATTTCTTAGTTTTATTTTGCACAATTTAATTTAAAAAATACACAGAAATAGCAAAGATAGCAAAAATATACTGTGCACAGAGAGGATAAAACCCAGGGGGCTTATTTGAAGCCTCAGCCAAAATCAAATTCCAAGTTACTGAAAACACAAAATCAACAAACAGAAAATAATAATACAAGTGACTGCAAACTAATAGTAACAAAATATGTATGACCGCAACAACAATAATAATATCAGTGTAAAAACCGAAAATGTATGTGATGCATGTGTGTCAATTTTATTTCATGTGACTTCCTCCCTGTAGGTCCCCACAGATTTTAAAGCCCTGATCCAGAGGTTTTACCACCTTCAGTCTGAGCGGGTTGAGACGTATAAGCTCTTTGAAGAGTGAGTTTGGATCTAATAATGACTTAACACATTATTAGTTACTGCACACAACTGTACACACATACTTTTGGAATCACATTTCCTCCAGGGAATCAACGATTCTTGATTTCAGGAAAGTAGACATAGAAATCTGAATTAGATGCCTCATATGTTTCTGCTTGTGTTTTTCTTGGTGTTGTTTTGACTGTTGACTGGCCTCCAGAGGACATGAGGCCTACTTGAGGACGGGGCCCCAGTATGACTTCGACCACTACAGGCAGCTGGTTCATGAGATAACACAGGCCTTCTGCGGCATCTCCAAGGAAGTGCTGGAGATCAAGGGAAAGCTGCACAACGACTTTGACAGACCAGACCTGTCTGAGCACATTGAAAAGCTGCAGAACAAAGAGAAGCAGAAACTTGAACTGGTACGTTAACAATCTCTGTGTGGTTTTTATGTTGAGTCCACAAGACAGCAGTGTACAAGTTAATGAGCATTTTCCAAATAAAAAATGCTGGGAATGAACAATTAATCAAAATAATATTGAAAATAGCAATATAGCAAAGAGCATGATGCAATTGCAGGAGCTGCAATTTTTTGATAGATATCAAATGTATCACATCATACCATTATAAATGAAGCACTGGTGCTACAAAGATGCCCCGAGCTTCTCCAGATGTAAGAGAGCATGCTTCTTTGATACAGACGCCAGCAAAAATCACATCAACAATTTTATATCTTCCTCAGTGAAAATTAAATGCAAAAAATAACATTCCCACTGCAATCATGACTCGTATCACTATCACAGTATCTGTTAAAATAATCACAATATGATCTTTGAGGCATCTTTTTTTCAACATTGTTCACTGGTCGTCCTTCATATGCTGTAGTAGGTGAAGGTGATATAATCAGCCAATTTTAAAATACAAACTAATGACAAATACTCACACTCATCTTAGTACAGACAAACTAAAGAGACTTGCAAGTGGTGGTGATGCAATGAACAGTTTGTTAATTTAACTGGATACTGGAGAGAAGACATAATCAAGACAAATTTATAAGTCAATCTATAAATAAGAGACAAAATTAGGGGAATTACAGATAACATAAGAAAACCAAGAAGGAAAAAAAAATCACAAAAAGAATAATTTTTCTCAAACATTTTGATTTCTGTAGATATATGTCAATGCAGTTTAATTTGATCTGTGTATTGGAGGATTAATTTATTAATTTGCATTGCTTCCTTTTTTAAATTCTTTGGATTCTTCACTAAATATCAGAATCTCTTTATAGCCTTTTACAAGAATCTCTGTGTTTTAAACATCCACTTACTCTGCCATAACTAATGATGTTTCAAACTTCTGGTTCATTTAAGTTTTTTGTAACGTAAGCCTTCTATTTCAAGTTCTGTTTTTAATGTTTGATACAGTTCCACTGTTTCGCCACAAGGAGGCAGAGTTCTTATACAAGTACAATTTGTGCCACTGTCATGTTAAGGATTCAGCTCTTATTTTCATTCTGGCAGGTTAAGTCATAAATGTTTTAAGTGCTATATGTGGACAAGTTCGTTTATTATTAGAAATGCTATAAATGACAGTGTTGCTGTTTTTGTTATGTATTTACTAATGTAATCAGTGTAATTGTTGTTCCTGTCAGCTATGATACAAATATCGATTTTCATTTTAGATTACACAAACTAATGATACATTAAGATAAGTTATAGTATTATTTATTTCTTTGAGGACTTAAGTAAATTTTATTATAATCATTGTTTATCAGCAAAATATTAAAGAGTAATTCAGTCATTGTAGCATTTATTGGTGATGGTTATTATAATGTGTTACCTGAGTCAGTCATGGTTTGAGTGAGTCTGGTGTTAAAATGTTAACGCCTCAGTGCTTCCACATTCTTGAGCAGTCACATCTGGTGTTCAGAGGTGACGTGCAGCACTTTCCTATGAAGTTTTACACTCCTTCTATAATATTAACTCAACTTCCTCTCTGCCGGTAACGTCATAAAGCTCCTATTATCTTTGTTCATCCTCCGTCTCCTCTCCATCCTCCGCTAGTGAATGGTTTGCATAAATCTTATCTGATGTGCCTTCTCCACAGACAGCCAAGCTGCAGCTGGCCAGGCAGCGGGCCCAGGATCACCCGGAGGACGAAGACTGTCAAGAAAAGATTCAGGAGATCAAGCACGAGTAAGAGCAGTTATTACCGCCCCTCCGTTTACTGCGTTAGCTCCCTGCTGACCCATCCACTCACTCACTATCAACCTGCTGTCGGCTGCAGAACTTCCTGTTTCCTTCTAATTTAACAGACTCTTTACCACTTTAAAATCATGAAACTGTAAAGGATATTTACTAACGTTTGTTTCATTTCTTATCCAGGATCATTAAGAACAAAGAGGCCCTGAGTGAGATCATGCAGGACTTTAAGTATGACTCCGAGGAGTCTGATTGACAGGTGACTCCCAGGAGGGCCGCAGCCACCCTCTCAAATCACCAGACAGCAGAGCTGACAGATCGACTCGGTCCTGCTGCTGCAACTTCCATCTTGGACTCTTCTGCTGCACTTATCGATCCCCCTCTGGCCCCACCCTGCTCGCTGCGGCTGCAGTCTTATTCCACCCAGGGGGCTTCTTACATTCTGGCTCTGTGTTTCTGTCTGTAGTCATGTGTTTGTTCTCATGCATGCATCAGCAAAAAACCTTGTATTTATGTTGTGAAGAAATGTGTAAATACTTAAAAGGCTCATCCAGCAATCCTTGTTTACTTGATGAATTGTATTTTTAAATAAAAAAAAGACACTTTCCAAGACAAGTTTGACTTGTTTACTGTTTTATACACAGTATTTGTCAAAGGTATTATCTGTGCAGTAAAAGAATATAATTTACAACAAAAAACATTCTTTAAATATGCAGTTATAAAAATATAAACAGTATGAAAATGTCTTCAAATAGTCTGCTGAGACAGAGGACAGTTTATAGGCTACATTTTACACATAGTGAGGTGTTATTTCATGCTGCAGATGAGAAATATCTGAATTAAAGGACATGGATGTCTGAGCTATAATGTAATAGACAGACTGATTACTGTCTTTAAACAGTTTATTTGTGATTTCACAAATGCAATTTTCAATGAACTACACCTGAGACAATTATTTGATCAACAAAAACTATTTGCCAGCTATTTTGATAACCAAACATTCATTGGTTTGAGATTATCAGTGAGTATATTCTGTTTTTCTCTGATTTATCACATCATTATCATTTTAAGTTGAGTATCTTTGGGTGTTGGACAGAAAGCAAAACCTTTGAAGATGTCACCCTGGTCGTTGGAGATGGTGGATTTCTGACATTTTATAGACAATACAAATTATAGATTAATTGAGAAACGAATCAGCAGATTAATCAATGATGAAAATTATTTGTAGCCCTGTTGAGAACTACCTCCAATAGTAACAGATGTAGAGGTATTGATAAACTATCCTAAAGGCCACAGTAATCATACCAATGTAAATTTCATATATGTGTGCTTGGAGAAAAGCTTCAGAACAATACTTTGAACATGTTTCTTGACCTGGTGCATTAAGGTCAGGGTAATTAGGTGCATTTTCTGTAAAAAGAAAAAAAGAAAAATCCAGAATAAAAGTGCAGTTGCTGAAGACGTTTGCGTTTGTGCAAACAAATCTAACAGATTTGGACAGCGGAAAAGGCAGAAAAAGGCTCCATTATCATTTTATAGACAAAATGATTTATCAATTAATTGAGAAACTAATTATTCCCAACACTAACAGATGAAGAGATATTGATAAACTATCCTGAAGGCCGTAACCATCATACCAATGGAAATCTCATTCAGATTTACTAAAATACTTGGAAACACTCTTGACCTGGAACACTCAGGTCAGGTAGTAGGGTTGTTTTTGTACATTTCGTTCTGTTACAATAACTTTTTTCCAGAATAAAAGTGCAGTTACTGAGGGCCTAAATATTTGTGCTTGTGCAAACAGATCTAACAGACAGATTTGGCCAACGGAAATGGCAGAAAAAGGCTGCATTGTCTTCACTTATCTTCCACCCGGGCCCTTTAAACTGAAGTTGAGGCTTTATGACCGAACACTGCAGTATCCCTTCAGGCTGAGGGCGTTGGACCTCTCTCACACAGCGGGGACCCTCGGGCCCAGTTATCTGTCAGTGTTTCTTGATGCTGTTCTTGAATTAAAACACCACAGTGGTGTTGAGCAGTGCTGCTATGAATTATCGTCTTGTAGAATCTGAAAAGACAAAAGCAGATGGTTCATACTGGGATGAATCAACGGGAGAAGCCATGTAATTTACAATCATTGGGATAATTTCTCTGTCTGGCTGCCACTTTTCTCTCTTTCTTTGCATCATCTCTTTCTTTATTCTCTGTGTATCGCTCCCTGCCGGCCCCCCTGCTACCTCTCTCTCTCTCAAGGTAATCAATGGGAACCTGTCACGGTTTGTGAACAAAGACATTATTCAGGAGACAGCGTGTGCCCTATAAAGCACAAAAATCCGGAGACGGCTGAACTAATTGAGTCAGGTGGAGTGAAGGTTTCTGTGAGTTCGAGGACTGAGCAGCAGAGGATGTGGCTGAACGGATCCTAACTCCTCACATGAACACACAGACGATGGCGGGGCTCTGCGTGCCATTTGGCCCGAGTTATTTTAGTGAAAGGGGCTCCTCACGCCAAGAGAAAACAAAAGGAACACATCACAGCGGGCTGTTAATTGCACTTACATGTTCGTTTCTCTTTGTTGTGGTCATCAGCTGAACATCAGAAGTCTACATCGTTAAAATATGTAATAAAATCAGAGTGCATATCTACTTTTATGCTTCCACTTCTGGGCCAGTAAAGTCAAAACCGCACATTTTACCTGATCATAAAGTCCAGACTGAAACTTCACAGAGCCAGTTCAAGAGAAATCTGTCTGACCACATGGCATGACAAAGGCAGGGTCAGAAATTCAGCTCTGCAGCAGAGGCTGTTTGTGTTTGTGAGAGCACAGATAATGAACAGAGAGAGGGAGAGAGATTGTGCTTACCTACCTGGTTGCGCGTTCTGTGCGTTTTCTGCAGCCACACCCTCCACTGGTCGTACAGCTTGATTGACATGCCGCTGCAGCCGTACGCATGCTTGCGGACCCAGCCGAAGAACTGCTTGAGTTCCCGCCGCAGGGTGGAGTTCTGCTCGCCGGGCTTAGGATCACACGAGCCGCTCTGCAGCCGCTCTGGGAGGGGAGGAGGGGGTGATGAGGGGGAGGAGCAGGAGGAGAAGGAGGAGAAGGAGGAGGAGGGGAGAGGCAAAGGAGAGCGTGTGAGCGAAGAAAGGAAGAGGTAAGAGAAGGGAGGGAGGATGAGAGAACAGCATCAAGGTTATAGTCAGGACAAGTGTTAGTACAAAGTGGTGGGACTGTGCTCACCATGTAATATGTCAGCACAGATGTGACTGACATGTTCCTGCTACTTTTTCAAAACAGAAAACAGAGAAAACTGAAGATCTGTGAAGAAATAATATAAAAATACAATAAAAGAGATACTTTCAAACTTTAAAAAAATATAGAGCTGCAAGTATTGTTTTCCCTTTTTATTAAGTTATCTAATTATCATTTGATATGTTTTAACTGACTGAATGAACCTGATGGAATAAAACTGAATTGTTTTCAGCCATGCTAGCATGGCTCCAGGGATGGCAGTTTACTGCTACTGGACGGGTTGCCATTAAAGTTTGGTTGAACAGTCATTCTTCCCACGGGATAAATGGTAATAACTTTTTGTTCTCCCAATTTCTCATCTAGTGCCAAATTTCCATTTGCCATTTTCCATATGCCAAAACCCTGATAGTCTGGAGGCCAATTTGCTTGACAGCCTGTTATCCCAAAAACAAACACCCAGTTGCAGTTGAGTTAGGGTTAGGATAAGGTTAATCCAATACAACTCGGGTGGAAATGAAATTCAGAATATGGCAGAAATGGAATTTAATATTCATAAATATGTTTTCATTAAGTATATAATCAAATGAAAAAATAAGAACCATTATGTTTTTGTTAACTTATATCTACAGAGGGCACAGGTAGAAAATCCTGCATATCAATCAGCATGATAGCATGCTGATGTTAGCATTTAGCTAAAAGCACAACTTGTTGACTATAGTAAATATTAGCTTTTAACAATAGAATTGAGTGTGTTAGCTTTTAGCTCAAGGCAACTCTGTACCTACGCACAGCTTTACAGAGATGCTAGTAGACTGTAGACTCTTGCTTTTTTCTTTTTCTTAGTCTAATAATTGTTTTGCCTATAAAATGTCAAAAATTATCACTTAAACTTAAAATTAAACTAATGCCCATTTTTATTATGACAGAGATTTTCTGATAAACCCCAAGATACTAGTCTGTCGTACTAATAAAAAGTAAATTCATATAGAAAGAGTTACTGAGTGAACATTTCTGATGATTCATGTTTCTTAATTAATAATAAAACAAAATGTAAACAGTCTCATATAAAGAGAAATGTTTCTGAGTTTAATGTTCTAAAGTGAGGTGATATACCACACAAAGGCTACAACAGAGCCTGATAACGACTTCCTCCCTTTGGGGAGTAAATGCCACATGACCAGTGTAACTCATTATCTGCTCCTCCTGCTCCCAAACCTGCTTCCACTCAAGCTTTATAGGCCCTGTGTGTGCCGCGGACAGACAACCAGCGTTTTAACTTGATCAATCTTTGAAGCCGACGACCAAAATCTATCAAATGTCCCCCTGGCTCTTTGCAGTTCCCTCTAATCCTCTGCTGAGAGATCTCTATCAAGCTATCTAGCCTATTGATGTCTGGTTTCTCCTGGGTCACATGCGGTTTGGATCTGCTTGTTCAGGATGTTGAAACAGGGATAACGACATTGTTTTTCTGGCTTTAATTGGTGATGAAAGGTTGATTATTAGAAAGGAACGAATGATCAAGATTTGTGGGCATCACAGATGTTTGGGAAGCTTTTAAAAGCCATTTAAGCAACGAGAACGACAACAAAGGGGGAGGCTTTATTATACTGAAACATTTAGTGGATTTTGTGTTGAACAGCCAGAAAACACAGTCTCATATGAACACTTCTGCATTTATTTGCATTGCAGTTGCAGCTTTTTTGTGCTAATGTACTCACCACTGCTGGGCGTGGAGGCAGCGGCCGGGTGGCTCCAGTCACTCCAGATGCCGGCCTTCCTGGAGCCATAGATGCCCACTGGATTGCACCTCACCTGAACAAAGTAGACGGTCCCAGACTGGAGGCCTGCTAGCCGACACGACGTCTGGTTACCTACATCATCCACCACCTGTGAGACGGAATAAAATTACAGAGAGTAGGCCTCGTGCAGGAAGCCATTCACAAACAAAATTTCTCTTATTTTTGTTCATACCCATTGATATCTGGGATTCACCAATGTTTTATTTTTGCTTTTCTCTTAGGTGAGACAAAATTGAGTGGTCGAGAGCACTCTTACCTAGATAAGAATCTAGGTAATTCGTTCTTCACAAATTTGTTGCTTTTATCTGTTTTAAATAAAATGGTTTAGACTTTTAGATTGTTGGTCAGAGAATAAAACAAGTAATTTGCCCACAAACTGACATAATGTTTTAAAAGGTTATCAGACAAGTCAAAAATATAAATAAATACGTTAATAAATAATAGTTTGATATTTAAAATTAGCAAAAAGCTTTTAATATATTTTCCTTTACTGCCAACCATTTGATAAAAATATTTTTAAACTGAATTTAACTTTGAGTTTTATTTTTAACTCTTTCACTCACTCACTGCTGACACAGCGTTTACAGGTTCACAATGTTTAGATTTCACTACTGCTCAAGTTCTTTTTAGAGTCTTTTTTGGTAGCATCAGCTCAAACTCAGTATTTAATACCCAAGTATTTGCACACTGCATAACACCTGCCCTTGTATAATGTTTAGGGCGTGTTACCAATGGAGTAACTTGGAGTGGAGTTTACTTAAGATGTGTTCTCTCTTAGCAGAAATAAGAAAATTAAGAAAAAATATAAGACAAATTTAAGAGAATGTTGCTGCATGCGGGCCAGGATGTAATAAAATGGTAGTAAAAGTCAAAATCCTCAACAGCATCTTTCCACCTTGTTTTTATTTTGAACATTGTTCTGCTTTCATTTTGAATGTAGTCTGGCTTCAAATATATTTAAACATTATTTTCTTAATCCTCTCGTTCAATAGTGAATCCAGAATTCAAAGACATATGGTATGTACCTACACAGAGGAGAAGAAACAGATCAAGAAGCTGTGGGCAGAAAACTTCAAAGAAGCAGTTTGAAAGAAAGACAGTTTCTAAAAAAGCTCCACTACTGTACTTCTGGATCAAAGCCAGCTTTCAAAAATTTACCAGCAGCAGTCGAGTCTTTCACACCAGTATTATTTGCTTTATAAGGAAAACACACACACAAGAGGCTACAGCTGCAGCATGGGAAACTTTTCTGTTCATCATTTAATGAACCCGTCAGTGCTGCATCACTAACATTTCCACAGCTGCAGAGGGAGTGTGAGTAGGTTAGTCTGCAGGTTTGTGTGCGAGAGTGTGTGTGTGTGTGTGTCGACCACCTTCCACTCAGTGCTCTCCTCCAGTCTGTAGCGTATCTGATATTTAGCCTGAAACAGGATGTCCTTGAGCTCGGGGGGGCTGGCCCAGCGGACTGTCAGCTGGTCCTCGAGGTCGCCGACGCGACTCACCTGCACGTTGGCAGGAGGGTCTGTGGTCACTGCACAGACAAGGACAAGTGTTCAAAAGTTTGTATACAGCAGATGTACAGTATGTACAAGAGCAAGGATACATGATGCAAGAGGTTTGAATGACCTCTAGAGAGATAGATCCAACGTATATTATATTAAACTACTGGCTGGGCAGAAAAACATCATATCTCATCATTCTTCATGGTGAGTTTACCATCTGTCATATACAAATTTAATTTAGACTTCCCTAAATTCAGTTCATCTGTTGTGGGAAAGAAAGTAAATGAACATTCATCAGTAGTCTCAGGTCTTTTTTTCTCATACTGTTCTTTGTTTGCTGTTTTGTCTTTCTATAATATTTTATTAGTTAGTGCATAGCTTTTGTTAATTACTGTATTTTCTCCAAAGGACCTCTCTTTCCTAAAAGCAGGGAATGAAAAAAATAGAATGAAAATCTGAAAATCTCCAAAAGTTATGAATTATATTATTAATTAATATAGAGAAAGGAAAGAAAAATGTGCCTCTCTTGTCTTGACTTTTTGTGATAAATGATTTAAAGATGCACTGACGGCTCAGCCAGTGACTGGAATCAGCTGGAATCAGATCGACAATGACCAGTACCATTCAAAAAATATGGACACCATCTCATTGAATGTTTTTTCTTTATTTTTATAAACATGGTTCAGATTATCCCAACAGTGTGCAAAGCTGTCCCCTGCATAAACCTTGTGTAGAGGAATGGTCCTTACACACAATAAATCGCATACAGACATGGGTGGTAAAATACTAGTACATTAGCTGTGACTGAAAGAAATACAAATTAAATACATACAAGAATAAAAGAAGAACAGAGGTCTGTTGGGCACATATTTACATGAGAGAATAATTACCTCTGCTATGGAAGTTCTGTTTTCAGTGCAGTTTGTCTGTCAGCAGGATTACAGAAAAACTGCTGCTTGATTTTCATGAAACGTGGTGCGAGAGTGTAGCACGGGCCAAAGAACCCATTACTGTATATTTTGGAGCAGATCTGAATCACAGGGTGGATACACAAATTATTTTTTGCCTACATGAATTATTTTTCACTTAAACATTGTTAGTTGGTGGTCTGTGCTCTCCAAGTGCCCTTTTAGTTGTTAAATTAAAAATAGATACTTCTGCTTAAACAGGAGACTTACAAATTGGTGCTACCATTGAGAATCAAGGGAATTGATTTGATGCAAAAAAAAAAAATCTGAAATTATTTTCCAGAAGTTTGGACATTTTCATACCATATTTATCAAGATTTCTGACTAATCATTAGAACAATGAACACATGGAAGAATTCATTTGAATATAGAAAAAAGTTTCCCTCCTTTGCAGACTGGCTGGCAGTCTTTAGTTCAGGGCAGTCTGTACTTCCTCAGTCAGTATTAAACAAAACATTTTACCTGCTGCAATAAAGGATGCAACAAATCAAGAGCTTTGAAGGAGAGAAAGACAGAGGGAGAGATAAAAGGGGATGGCAGCACAGGAGAAGAAGAACGGAACTTATTAAACGTCTTGTAAAAGTGTTTCCTGCTGGTAACCTTCAGCTTCAGACGTCCTCCACCAGCATCCTGGTGTGTAGCGCTGTTTTTCAGCTGACATTTTTTATTTGTTCTATCGCATTCAGCTCAAAGGAGAGAGAGAAAAACGGAGCCAGAACAAATACTCTGTGAGCTTGTTGTTTCTGTTATTGGAGCAGTGCAATGCATCATACATATGGCAACGTTCCTCCTGCTCTTCCAACCCACTCACAGCTCCGAGTTATCTGCTCCTCAGTGTGCAGCGAGGATGAATGGAGGGAGAGGATGCTCAGTCACGGACTATAAACACTGCTTTCAAAATGTGGCACTCACTAGAGGCCACAATACTACGCCGTTACATTAGACCTGCTATGGACTGTATATCATAAAGGACATTTCTCGCTGTGAAACCTGTGAAGACATTACCTGAGAGGCATCTGATGTGTGCTTAACTTTTACAACAACACAGTTTATCTTTGAGAGCTGCAGCCTGAATCTATAATGTTGTTACAGCAGCGAGTTGGAATGGGGCAAATCGTAAAAATTAATCTCCTCTGCTCCAGAGAAGTGTGTTAGCCATATGTAGGAAATCTGTAGACAAACAAAAGTCAAACAGAGGAAAGGAAAGGAAAGGACATGGTGTGAAAGGCAAAAGAAAGGACAGAAAAGAAGAGGACAACAAATGAAAAGATAGGACAGGATAGGGATGGAAAGGAAAGGAAAGTAAAAAGAAAGGACAGGAAATGAAGGGACAAGGAATGGTGTGAAAGGAAAAGAAAAGAAAAAAGAAAAGCGGAGGGAACAAGAAATGAAAAGACAGGACAAGAAAAGAAAGAAAAATAAAATAAAGGGAGGGACGGAACAGAAAAGTTATGGAAAAGAAAGAAAAGGAGTGGAAGGGCAATAGTTGTGTTAATTAACCTCTAGGAGCCAAAATAAGGAAAAAATAACCTCCTGAAATAGTCAGTGTACTCACCCACATCGAGGATGTCCAGGATGGTGATGTCAGAGGTGGAAGAGCCCAGCTGATTGGCCGCCTCCACCCAGATCTCATACGGGGTGAAGAGGGCGAGGTTGCGGGGGATGTAGCAAGAGTACCGCTGCTTCCCTGTGCTGTCGTTCTCACACTCCTTTTCTCTGCCGTACCACCTGGACAGAAACACAACGACCAAAATAAACTCTGACGTTTGTCTCAGACGGATGATTTTTAACTGTTAGTTGCAGCCTGTGAGTGTAGTGTGTTTGATAAACCGCACTAATGCACTACTAATGCATTTATTGCTAGTCTACCTGAGAGGTGTTGGACGAGGTGATCACCTGTGAGCTGCAGCAGGTCTGAGGCGCTCACCTCAATTTGTACTTGAGGGTGTATTTGGTTCGGATGTGGGTCTCACCCCGCCCCCCAGGGCTCCACCTGCAGCTCAAATCCTTCGTGTTGCGGGACCAACACGTTAAATTGACTGGCTTCTCTGGAGGCACTGGAGAGAAAAAAAACCAATGAAAATAAAAAAGAAACATTTAAAAGAGACAAGAAGAAAAAAGATCTGATGTTGAAATTAAGCAAAAAGTGGAGCTGAATGAAGAGTTTAAGGCGTACTATGTAGGATAAAACTGTACAGACTTCTGTATAGAAAATAATCCCTCTTAATCATAACTTATGACCCACTAGAAGTCTGTGGTGTCTGTATCTGCAGGGACCCTGCCTTCTGCCTGTATTTTCTTATTTTCTGTTTATTTTGTTGTGCTCAGGATAACCAACCCAAAACGTTGGTATTTGGCAGCCTGGAAAGGAGACTCAACTAGAGCTGCAACAATTAATAGATTTGATAATCATTAATCAGCCTTTTAAATGTGAATATTTTCTGGTTTCTTTGCTCCTCTCTGACAGTGAACTGAATATCTTTAGGCTGAGGACAAAACAAAACATGTGAGGACACTTTGGATCAACACTTCGACATTCTGTGGACCAAACAACTAATCAATTAGTGGAGAAAATGAACAGATTGATTGATAATGAAAATAATCATCACAAGAAAGTCATGGAAAAATAGGTCCAAACATGTGGGCTCCATGTATGCTCCATGTAATGTAACAAGATTTTGACAGGATTAATTAGTTGATTAATCAATAAAATAATAGACAGATTAATCGACAATGAAAATAATCATTAGTTGCAGCCCTAGACTCAACAATCAACAATCTTTCTGGTCCATTTACAAATCACGCTTAGTCTACCTTTAAGTTAAATAAAATACGTAGACTATTTCATTTGAATGAATTTAAGTGATAGAAAACAGCATGAGGCCAGTTTTCTCTTCATTTGTGTGGAGCATTAACTTCTTCAGTGCATTAAAAAGCAGATTAGTTACACAACAGACTTTACAGCATTAGAGAGTGATTATAAAGAAAATGCTTTCATTTCAAATAAAATGCTCCGTTTCATGGAACCAAAAATGCTGGATTGGGTACTGGTGGGAACACAAGTGTCCTGTACAATTTGTTTTTAAGCTGAGCCAGGTTCACGGTTTCCCAAAGATGACGTCCACAATGTCTTTTTTTTTTTTTTTTTGTCCAAAACCCAAAGATATTCAGTTGAGTGGACTAAGAAAAAAATGAAAATATTCACATTCGAGAAGCTGTAATCAGTGAATTTGGATATTTTTTTCTTAAACAATGACTCAAAATGATGAATCCATTATCAAAATAATTGGTGATAAATTTAAAAGTTGACAACTAATTGATTAATCATCTAACCATTGCAGTTTTATTCAATAGAGGAACATTTCTTAATCTACAGTGCATTACAAAATATCCATTCACAGGATTTGTATGACCTTGTATATAAACAGCATAGAAAATGTGAGAGAAGATATTTTATTAATTTTACATTAGGAATGAGTTTGTATATATTTTAAGTTAATTAGGTCAGGTTGTTAGTTGTGGTCAAGACTGCAGGGATGAAAAAAGGACAGTGAAGAAAACTCAATTAATTAATCATTTAGTCTAAAAAATGTCCAAAAAATGTGAAAAATGCTCATCACAGTTTCCCAAGTGACATCTTCAAATAACTTCTTTTGACCAAACCACAGTTCAAAACCCAAAGATAAATGACAAAAAAACAGCAAATCCTCACATTTAATAAGCTGGAACAAGCAAAAATTTGACATTTTTGCTTGGAAAATGACTGAAATGATTAATTGATTTTACAAAAAGTTGCCAATTAAATTTTCTTTGAACCGACTAAATGATTAATTGATTATTAGTTGCTCAATGGGGCATCCTGGTTAAATAAAGGTTTAAAAAAAACCTAGCTTTCTATACATCTACTAAATAACTGTGACAATTGGCTTCTTGACAGCCTGAATTGGGAATTATAATTATTAATTATATTTCATAAAACATTACACTTTTCTGAATTACCAGTGGTTTTGTGGCACTTCCCAAACACAGTGATAGACATCAAGTGTGCCACAGAGTTACTTAGTTTAAAAAAGTTTAATTTCATTGTATTAAATAGCAGCTGCATTTACTGACTTGTAAAAAAAGTTCTCAATAGCAGTTTCAAACCAAACCAATAATCATTCTTTTGCACACACACAAACAAAAAGCCTCCACTTACTGCCCACATAGAGACATGAACCAGCCAGGACGTGTCCGTCCGCTCCATGACACACGAGGTTGTCTCCAGACTGCTGCTGGGAGCCGTTGAGGTTGTGCAGGGTGACACTCAGGATGTCGGGGCTCACCACGGTGTAGGTGCTGCTGGACAGACACATCCCGTTCAGCGTCCAGTACAACGTGCTGGAGTGGAGGCCGAGTTCAGGGCTCAGCGTGCATGTGGCTGTCAGACTGGAGCCGATACGAAGGACGGGATCCTGAGGGGAGATCACTGCTACATCTGTGCAACGGACACACAAACAGACACAGACACACACATTTAATCTGGGCTAGTATGAAAAAAAAACTACTTCCTCTTCTAATTCATATCATCCTTTTGTTGAATTCTATTTGTGAAATCTTTCAATCACAAGTTCCCAGAGCCCAAATTATTTGTTTCGTCCCACCAAATGTCCAAAATTTAAAGAGATTCATTTTATAAAAATATAAAAGGACACAGAGGCAGAAACTGGAACCTGCAAAAGTGCTGCATTGTTAGTTTGATGAGTGGTTCCTAATCCAGACTAAAAACAAAGATGATACAGCTTTTAATGTTCAGGGCTCCCAGACTCAGGAACAACGTTGCAAAGGATTATAGGATGGCTAAATGTATCTTTTTATTTAAGCCTCTTCCCTTTTTGTGATCAACATTTTTTCTTTTCATTTCAGATCAGACGATACACGACAAGCATACGGACAACAACAGTGCAGCACCCACAGCTTTTAAACAGGAATAAAAGAAGAGAAAAAATGAAGCAAGCAAGCTGAAAGCAAGAGACAGTCAAGCAAAATACAAATGACAGTAGACTGAAAAGAAAAGTGGAAAACAAAACAAAAAAAATCTGTCTACAGAGTACAAACACCCATCTCCACTAACTTTTATGGCTGATATGCTCTGGGTCTGATATGACTGGACATGAAGGAGCATAGGGGGTGGGAGGGCCCTTCATGCCTGTACAGTGGCTGGCTTTGCCCTATTAAGTCGTGCTGTTGTGCATTCGAGGGGTGCTATATGCTGGTAAGACGCCAACCAGCATTCAAACATTGCAAGGTTGGGATGAAACCATATTGACGGTAGAGTATTTTTTGTTGCAGTAAAGCCTGCCAGCAGTAGTCTACGCTGATTTAAGGTGATAGACAAAGACAAATCATCATTAAACAGACTGAAACAGGGCCTGGGTACTATTGAGGATCCTCGTAACTGTTAGGGCGATAAAACACGGGTCCAAAAGTCTCTGATCAGTGAGCATTCCCAAAACACATGCACTGTTGTGTGACACCT
>JAJHUR010082019.1:0-28665 GCA_027495735.1 Lutjanus campechanus | reverse complement strand
GCTGCTCTCTCTCTATCTGTACCTCAGATTAACTTTAAATTACACAATCAGTGAGGGAATAGAATAATGCCCTATATAGAGCATTTAGTCAAATTGCCATGGTAACCACTTTGACTTAGCTATAATTGGCTGTGATCCCTATCCCTGGCCTTGTTGACATGAAGCCTTATCATGCATTCTGGTCAGTGAGTGACTGTGAGGAAAGTAGCTTTTCAGATTCCTCCCCCCTGACCTGCCTGCTAAGCCGTCTATTGAGCTCAAGAGAGCAAAGCATGGGCCGGGACAGCTTCTCAATATGTTGCATTCTGGGAGTTTTTCTTCTTCTCTCAGTTGACAGCCTATAATTCACTGCCGACAATCCCCCCACCTCATAATACATATTTTGTTTTCTATCAACACCCTTGAAATTGGAAGTGGCACTGTGGCTCAGATGGGTGCATCTGAAACCATCCACAGAGTTTCACTCGGTGGCTTTTAAAACCCTGGAGATGAAACGAAAAGATAATGGAGGTTTTGGTGTCGAGATATTGCCATTTGGCGACTGCAAGAAGCGGCAGACCAAAACACACATGTTGTGGTTCATCTGCTGTGTGTGTTAGCTCTTAAGAGTGCAGTCGTGACCAACTTTTAACCCTTACAAACTCCTCTGCGTCAGGACATCAGATGGTGGGAGACAGAACTGGAGGAATGTTTGATCATTAAAAAAATAAGCCAATTAGCACCAGAGCCCAGTTTCATAAATAGTAGAATTAAAATAGTTACATAAAATTATCCTAAGAATTTCCTTAGGATGTTGTAGGGGGGAACTCTTTCATCTCTAAGTGTTTGCCCTCAGCTACTTGCGTTGCTAGAGGGGCCTTAGCGACCATTTTAAGAGACACATAACAGTGCCTTAAAAGTTAAATAATCTGTAAAACAAAAGAGAATGGCTGAATTTCTGGGTGATTGATAAGACACATTTTTCAGGACAGGGAAAACTTGCTGAACACTGTGAGTGATGTGAAACTTGTTTGTTAAAGTTAGCACTAGCAACACTGCTAGCCAAACATTAACACTGCTTTCTTGCTGTCACAGTAATATTTTCATATTTCTTCTTCTTTACTTCATCTACAGTTTGTTTCACAGCAGATTTCTCACATTGTTTTTGTTACTTCTTGTTACCTGCAGTTTTAATTAATGTTAACAAAATTAAAAACAGTGTATCTCGCTTGTTTAATCTGTAAAAGTGGAGTGTAAAAATGACACCTTGTGATTTTACAGAGGATTGTGTGCCAGACTAATAGACCAAATCACTGTGATGCTGCACTAACAACAGTAGTCTGGCAGTTGATTTGAATTGCGGCAATTTTGTTTATTTCTGTCATCGTTTTCAGCCATAACTGTAACATCTAAATATATTTACAGGGTTAACATTAATGGATCAGAAACCAACTTGCCTTAAGTCAAGTCTTTTTACTTCCCCCTGTACAAATTGGTTTATTTATTGTTTGTTTTTAGACAAAAACAAAGACTTAAGTTAATTCTCATGTTTAATCTAGGGCTGCAGCATCTGTAAAATTTAAATAGTGAGAAAAGTTTTCAATTATCAGTGAATAGTTTACTCGTTTAATTCTTTTGACCACTTTCCTAAAAGGTCAAGTGAGTTGCTTGATCTGCTAGCCCAATGTGGTATTTTATTTGCCCCAGGCAAGTGGGCAATCCTAATGGTTGAGCCCTGATATAGTTAAACACGGGGGTCCCACCATAACACACATGTCAAGGTTCATCTGTTCTGTCTGTTAGCTCTTAAGGGCACAGGCGTGATCAACCTTTAACCCTTACAAACGCCTGTTAGGAGTTTTCAGACGGTGGGAGAAAGAACTGGAGGAATGTTTGATCAGTCAAAAAAAAAAAAAAAAAATCTGGGCCATTTTTGGAGGGTAGACAGAGTGGCGAGAGCTGGCACAGACAGAGAGCAAAGGCGTTGGTTGACGCTTGTCATCCTCCATTAAGGTTCCTTTGATTGGCCTTTGTGGTCCTGGAAACGGCAAACAGCTGCATGCAAATGGCCCTGTTTCCCCAAGGCTGGCCCCCATTGTTCTGGGCTTGGGTTTGACAGGGACGCTTTCTCTGCAGCATAAAGGACGGTGTAGCCTTTAGTCAAATAAGAGTGCCCCCACCGTGGTCACAGCAGGAGTACTTCAAGATTGTTTGTCTCTTTACGTTGTTTTATTCCCCATATTACTGGTAGCCAACATCTTTGGAAGAAAGAGCTGATCTTAGAGTCAAGCTTTTCCTCCAACAGCAGGGGATGCCTCCATAATCCAATATCCGGAGTGACAGAGTGGTCATACAGCATGTTTTGCTCTGGTGGAGTAATGATTTACAATGGAAATTCATAAAGTAGGACAGAAAAAAATTAAAAACGTATTTGAAATTTTAATATTAGGGAACAAAGCATCATCATTGTTTTGGCTCTTTTCTCCTGCTCCTTTGTTCTTTACTGCAGTATTTCTAATCTGTTCAGTGGAACGTTTTGATTGCCGGCCAAGGAATAAAATTAGCTTAGCAAAAATAAAATTCAAGAGACCACTGCGGTAAACCTTTTATGTATTAAATAAAACAAAAGTACACTTCACTGTCCATGCACATGCCTCTGAACTGACAAACTAAGTACTTCTTCTGTTATAATTCAGCTTGCACTGAACAAAGACAGCCTTCAAAATTTCCATTTCCACGTGCCTAAAATTTGTGAGGCATCCACTGAAATGTGTTACACAAGATCGCAAATGCAGTACATGACCAGCCATCAGACGTGAGAGACACACAAGGGGGTGAGGTGGGAGATGAGAAAGGAGATTTGGGATTCACAAAATAACACCTGCTTTTCAAATACAGGCGACACCCCGAGAATGCCTCACTATGCCACAACGGCTCATATTTCATTTCAACTGTTGAAATGCGGCGCAACACTGAAAATCTAGTTGGACATATGGCACCATTTCCCATGACACTTTAGTCCCCGCTCGAGTCCACCTTGCTGGGAATTGTCTCTAAAGACAGTGTCAGACAAGACCACAAACCCCGGGGCTACACCCGCCTTTCCCAGACAACTGCTATCAGACACTCTTGATTCCGATATAAGTATTCTAAAATAGAAACTGGCAATATAGGACTGAGTCCATTTGTGGTTAGATGAAGCGCTCTGAGTCATATCTCTTTTCTCTTTCTGGTGATACATGAATTCAGTGTTGCCACTTCAAATTCCAAAGCTGCCATTTGTATTCATGGCCATGGCCTTTTCTCTAATGCATCTCTTGAACATTTTCTTCACTTAAAAAAAAAAAAAAAAAAAAAAAACAGTGGGTGGGAGGAGAGAATCACATGCTCCATGTTGACGCATGTCTCCTTGAAGGGGTTTAAGGGTAAGGATTTGTCATATTGCTGAGGCTAAGCGTGACAGACCCTGCTGCTGCCTCTTAACTCCTCAGGTGGGTCCATTTAGAGACAGCTAGATCCTATCACACCAGATGCAGGCGTGTAATGTTTTCTCTTTTAGTTGAGCAGCAAGAATTCAAAGGGAGGAGGGGGGAATCCAGCATTTTTCAACACGGGTCTTATGCATAATTGTGGCCATTCTGACTACTGGATTATTCTAACATTACACACTTTCACTGTAAAGATTTGGGAAATGCAACTCAAAACATCGTAGGTTATATCAGGGCTAGCTAGCTGCACGAGCCCCCCAATGCTCAACTTTTTAGGAAGCAAGCTTACTTGCTTAATTAGCGCAAAGACTGGAAATAGGGGGAAGCAGCTAGCCTGGCTCTGTCCAACGATAAAAAACACGCAATTTAAAGTTCACGTATTAAAACAGTAGGACTATATTTAAAACTATTTAATCCATACAAAAAAATTTGGTGTAACAACAACATATTGACTGCATCCAAAATTCCACACTAACTTGCGATTTAGTATTAATATGTACAAAACCTTGAGTATGAAACCAGTGGTAGGTATGCGAGTTGTACATGTTACTGTTTCAGGGGAAAAATGACAGTATTCAAGCACTTGACACTATGCCAGCATAAATACCACAATGCAAAGTGGTAGTGATGACCACTGGCATTATGTCAATAATAATGCTTCACTTTCAATATAAGTACACTAAGGTTTCACTTTTGGAGTGATATATGATATATGATATATTTTAAATTAGTTTAACGCTGGCATTACCACAGTTATGCATCTCCAAAAAACAAAGAGGCTCTAAGGCAGTGACGCCATATGACCTGAACAGTGCGTCTGAAAAGATACATACTGCTCTTTATCTACAAAAAAGTACTTTGATCAATTGTACACATTTTGGGTATGTCGTGCATAGTATATGATTTTGGACTCAGCAGTCGTGGTTCTGTGTCGAACTTTTTCCTGGAGTGTTCTTGTCACAGTGAGGTTGCTAGGCAACTAGCGCACACGCCACAAGGTGTGTACACCTGGTCAAGAAATATTCTGGCACATAACCCTCTGTTTAACAAACATTTAATGTCTTTGTGCTAACCTAACCGGCTGCTGGCTCCAGCTACATATTTATTGCACATTTAACTGTCTCATCAAACACTCGAATGCAAACAGGTGTATTTCCCAAAATCTGCAACTATTCTTTTGAAATGCTTGTGTCTGAGTCTGACTAAAAGTAAACAATTAATATTTTGCTAGGTTAGCAAATGTTGCTAACTATCTACTTCTACTTCTGAGGCAGCTTGCTCACTAAATAAACAGCTACCTGTTCATGTGCACACACTAGTTTATTTACAGGACTGTGCAGGAGACAGTTTCCCCTCAGTTTGCTCCCTGTACAGGAAGCAACAGCAATAATCACCCCTACAAAGCATTTCCAAGCCTTCAGAACATTTTGCAACATCTGTTTCCCTCTGTTAAAGTAGAGTCATGTAATACGATAAGTAACAAATGCAGATTAATTGGTAATTTGCTTGGTGACCAATCTCAGACCCCATCAGCCATAGTCTGGCGACAATTTAGCCTCTGTGGGCAATTTGTTTCTTTTACTCCATGAATCAAACATTTCTCCATGAAGCACACGGCCAGCTACACGTTTTGTGGGTGTTTTAGGTCCAGACAATGTTCCTGCCAATACGTTCCACCTCTTTCACGGCCGACACAAACTATTTATGAAAAACCAGAATGCTTCTGATACCAAAATCTTGTCAACAGATTCTGCAATAATGTGCAGATATCTATTTTATATAGATTAGTAGCTGGCCAAACAACTAGATTGGTTAAATGGCTGATCAGCTACACTACCTAATCCACTGGGCTAATGTCTGTGCTTCAGCTGGACTGAGAGACAAGTGTTTGAAATTATTTATGTAAATTATTGTTATTTGAAAACAAATTTATTTTAAGGAGAACAAGAACCATGTTTAAAAAATACCAGAATTTTCCTGTAAGCATACAAATCCCTTTAAAAATTATCTAACAACCACACGGTACACAAAATATTTGACATGCACAGACCGTTCTATTTTGATGTTGCAGAACTCACAGGCTGGAATTACACAACACACAAAATGTTTAAGTTTTGCCACGACCGACGCACAGTCGACACGGTGGATTATTTTGGTTCAACAGAACAGCCGGCTCAGCTGCACAAGACTGCAGATGAAGAATTTCTCCCAGGGGAGCGAGTACTAAAGAAAAAAGCCAGCAAGTGGAGGCTATAATGACTGTGTCTTAATTTGGCCGCAGGAATCAAGGTTTTCTCCTCCGTCGATTGGTTGGATGATCCCTGACCCTGTGGGTGCACATCAAAGAAAACCGGCAAGGAAAGAGAGGAGCATCATTACATTACTAATACATATAATCCTCTAAATGCAAAGAGGGTCAGTGCTTAATATAAATCACACTGACAAGTGACAAGAGTAATTCAGTTGCAGAGACTTTACCAGATGTAATGTCTCCTTTTGTTCGGTACATGGACACATCAGCCGGATTAAAGCAGAGTATAATTCGACACCTTGTATAGTCTACGGAGAAAAACAACCCTTTCATAAAGATACAAATAACCGGCACAGAGGCTAAACATTTGAAAGAAAAAAAAATGCTCGACTTGGAAGATGAAAAAACCTATATGCTCCCGGGAGAGTGCCATTTTGACAGAATTAGTTCATTGCTAGTTCAATATCTAACATATTGTTGCATCTCGTTTTGCAGGGGAGTTGATGAAACACGCAGAAAGAGGTGAGTTAAAGAAGCGCTCCCGAGTGCAGCAAGGGTATAGTTTCACAGGTTTGATCTACCCTGAGTGATGCTTAACTCCCCTCAAAGCCCATATTTTACCCCTGCACTTAAACCTCAGCTGGATTTTCCGCTCAAGAAGACGTCTCAGAATAAGTCAGGTGCCTCCCCCGGGGTGAAGGATGGAGAAATGGGAGGATGAAGTGGTGAAAGAGGAAGGGTTTGTCTCCGTCACATGCTTGCGTCTCTTGTTCTTGTTTGCTGGAGCAGAGTCTCCCCATTTCACCCTCCTCCTAATCAACCCCCCACCTCTCCTGCCCGGCCCCACCCGTATCGAGCCGAGCCCAGGAGGCTTACTCGGTACGTCACACAGACAGGGTGTCAGGAGTAGCTGCAACTAGAACACGGATTACATGAATAATGAGCCAGAGAGTGCAAGGATGACAAGGAACAGAGATCAGGGCCTTGAGACGATAATGAACAGACAATGCTGATAAGAGACACAGGTTTTATCTTCATGTAGATGTCCTGTAGCACCTGCAGTGGCCTTTAACGCAGCTGCGCTATCACTTCCATTGGGCACAAATCCATTTTGGTCCTTTTGTGCCTTTAAACAAACCCACTTGTGCCAAAAGTGGATGGAGTGTTGTAGTTGAGGTTGTGCTTATGCAGATGAGGTGGTGCAAAGCAATTTTGGTATTCGTTTTGGCATGAAATTGTTTCTGTGTTTCATCCCAACAAGAATTTTTTGCGGTTTTAGTTGGTCCACACAAGAAAAAAAAAAATCCTTTCATGTATGTTTTGTTTTGTTTCTTTTATTTTAACATACGTTTTTAATCTAGTGCACATTTTATTGTACATTAAAATGCAATTTTTAATGCAATTAAGGCAGAGGCTGTGCTGGCTTAGATTAAAGGATGATTTTTATCTGGAATGTCTTCAGGACACATCCCCAGCTGCTGCTAACAATGTTTTCCAGATTGCACATACTGCACCAAGACTGGATTTCTGGTCAGACATTTGTTGGTCAGAACCATTAGTTTCAGAAAAATAGGTTTCATGGACACACTGCTTCTATCTACTAGCAGTGTTCTTAACGAATAATTTCCATCTCAATTGAACGGAAATTTTAATTTAGACTAACTGACTGGTTTTAAAATAAGAGAACAGCCATAAAGCTACTACTGTCATATTGGTCTGCCGAGTGTGGCTAACGCTAGCAGTGCTATCACTAGCAACCTGCTCTCCTTACAGGCTAACGTCTGCATGCCTTTGCTAAATGTGGTTACGCATTGCTCTGGTCAAGTGGTTATAAGCTGGTTAATTCTGACTCAGCCTACGTACAACCTTATTTGAATGTTCTAGATCAAAATACTGCCAAACGGTGCTGCTTTTACAACGTGTCTTCTTCGTAACATTTTCCACCCCCCAGGTTGATCAGTTAACCGGCATTGTATGTTAATCAAATATTAATAATTAGTTCAACCTACCAACTAGCGATGGTTGCAATGTTTAAACAACTAGTCAACTAATCAAGCACATCCGTGCTTTCTGCAATGTGAGGGTCATGTGCTGTGCCACGACTACTGCTTGCAAGCTAATCTCCTGACATGTTTACTTGCAGCTGATTACTATTGGTTGTGCAAATTGTGACAGTGTTATATAATAGACCACCCTGGCTGTGGGTTTCAGAATTTTGCTTTATGAGTTTTTATTGAAAAAGGGTTACAACAGACACATTTAAGTAGGAACAGATTATTGAACAATGACATTTGTTGTTTATTTATAACAATGGCTGTGAGCTGTAACCTCAAGACTTTCTGAACAGAGCGGATGGAAATGTTTTGTTGGGTGACAATTTGAGAAATCTGTGATCGCAGAACTGTAAGGCTGAAAGCATTTATTTTGAGGGACTTAAATGTGGTTTTCAAAATCAGATTATCTAGACAATTTGTTTGTATGAATGTTCAAAATGGATATGCTTGGTTTTGGAGGGGGCTGGCTTGCTAAAAAGTTTAAAAAGTTTGTTTCCATTGTAATCATCATGCATTGACATGGTTCAAGTCACAATTTGTCTCAACTCAACAGAAGCGAAAGAATTAAGAAATGGCAGGTTGGTTAACAAATGTTGCTGTTTTTTTTCTCTTTGCTGTACAGATTTTTACTAATTCTTCATGCACAGTTGGTATGCACTTCATCACTGTTTACCTTCTTCTACTGTAGTAACCAGCACAAAAAAATAAGCCTACTGAGCATGTGATCCCCGCTTTGCAGGCAGTGACAGTCCACCGAGAGTCTCCAGTGCATACAGCGATATTGCTAGCACAACGCGTACGCATACTACACACTGTACATACAGTGCGACAGGGGAAGCTTTTGTGGGCTTTTGTACAGCTCTCTTTGGAGTCTCTCAGAGATTTACCGGGAAAGTCAGTGAAAATAAAACAGCCAGGCACATTCCTTGGCAATAACCCCCTGCTATCTCTGGAACACTGACCACTTTGATTGGCTTGAGCGCGATGACCTTGCCCCATTCCCTTCCACCAGCATTCCGGTCAATGCGAGCAGAAAACAGGAGCGCTGATAAGAGATGCACAGATGGGGCGATCTTGATGACAGACAGTTTCCTGCCCCTCATCTTCGATGAGGCCATTGTGCCTCGCACACTCAATGGGGATATTCGCTACAAGAGGGGGTCAATACCGATAGCATAAGGCAAACAAAAACGTCCTTTGTGCCTCGCTGTTTCTCTGACTTTTTTCTTGCTGCGTACTTATTCAATTTCCTGCGCGGCAGGAGAGAGCTTCCTTATCTTAGACTGTTTATACCTGCAAATCGGCTGGTGGCCTTTTGTTTGCAGGTGACCCACCCTGAGGTGACATTTAATTCCTGGACAAAAAAATGTGTGGTCATGCTCTATGGCACAGCCT
The DNA here is from genome assembly GCA_027495735.1 of Lutjanus campechanus. Classification (NCBI taxonomy): domain Eukaryota; kingdom Metazoa; phylum Chordata; class Actinopteri; order Lutjaniformes; family Lutjanidae; genus Lutjanus; species Lutjanus campechanus. Next base: position 19,498 of record JAJHUR010082019.1, on the reverse strand, counting down.
CTCAGCCTGAGGAGATTACTAATACAGTGAATGCAACAGAGCTGCATTCATGGCCTGTAGTGAGAGCTCGCCGGCAGGCAGAGAGAGAGAGATTCAACACACGCTATTACACTGATTTGAGTCATATATGACCTGAAGCCATGCAAAAGTGAGTGAAATGAACAAGAAATCATTGGTAGGTGGACCACAGTGGAACCAATTTCATGTTAAATTTACACATCAGCACCTCTCCATGTTTTTTCTGCTTCTTTGTCTTAAGAACAGACACATCAGAAAATCTGTGCGCACACTAAAACACACACTCGAGTCACACTAAGCACACAAAAGCACATTTACAGAATCCATCATAATTTCTTTTATTGATTGTCATCCTTTCCCCACTGTCGGTATTAGTTTTAACACCGCCATTTACTCTGCAAATCATAACCAGCAGTGACAAAAAACTGAAACCTGAGCTGTTGTGACATTTCTGATACGGATCGAGGAGGACAGGTAGAGACAAATGCATCATTTTTTAACAATTTTCACACTGAGTAAATATAATTGTCGCCTGGCTCTCCTTTTCTTTTCCGAACAGCAAGGGGCTTTTTGTTCAAATGGCCTTCGTGTCCCTCTACACACATGATGTGTCTCCAAATTAAGCTCTCTTTAACAAATTAATGCTTAAAATGTATGCGACTACAAAACAGCTGGAGCGTGGCTGTGCTAAAAAAGAAAATTCACTGTCGTGGGTATTTAGTCAGAGCAACAATCTGCTTTGATTGCCTTAGCATAATGTCCCTTTGGTGCTAAATGTTACATGCTTTGCTTTTGTTTTTGCATGTTTGTTTGGCTCTTGTGCTTTTTTTTTTGTTAAAATGAAATTAGTTCTGACATGCCTCCAAGCTATTTAAAAGTATTGGGTGTGCATTGAACCGTGCTAAAATCCGACAGGTTCTTGTTGCCTCTGTGAATACTTTTGTTTCCATTCCAAAAACTGATTTATATTGTTGGCAAACACCTCCCCATGCACAAAGAAAGGAACAACCCCACAGCTTTCTATAGCGTAGACCTGGTTTTATTTGAACCCCGTCTGTTTCCTCTCAAGATTAAATGCATTACTTTGTTATGACAGCTGAACTCTCCTGTGATGCAGCGACTTACACCAAGCAAATCCAAAAGTTTAGATTCTGAGGCAAACTACTTTGTGGTCGTAAGCCGGACTCATCTATTATTTGAATTAGGCTGCCTGGAGGAAAAAAAACAAGTGCGGACAGCATTTAAGAAAGGAAAGAGTGAGGTAGGCATCTGGTCCAATGTTTATACAACTTGTTACCATAAGGGGTGTGAATTGAACGGCTCCGAGATGCTGCGAGCAAGTGAGATTTAAAGCATGCTTAACAAATGAAATCAAACTGTCACAAAAAAACTGTAGCTCCTAGCCCATTAAATTAAGTGTTTGTTCATCAGCCTGGCCGTATAACAGCGAGTTTTACAATCGCATCTAAACACACAATAAAGCACTTTTTTCCTCCTAAAGGGAGGAAAAAAGGGTTTGCTCTCACATTCGCATATTGGATGGAGACATTTCTTGCAGCTTTTTGCTTTACCAAAAACGCACTCAGGAAATCGCTGTTGCAATAAATCTAGGATGACCCTATCAAGGGTGATATTGTATTTCATTTCCTCTGAGTGAAATACTGATCCTGGAGATTCATGTGACTCTGGCTCATTTCAATTTCATGTTCTCTTATGATTCAAAACTTTCCAGGTCCTTGGTTATTATTAAAACAGCATATTGTTACGCAATACTATACAGAAATATATCTGGCGCTCTGTACAGAGACTGAAAAGCTGCATACTGCAGGGATTGTGGCAAACTGCTGACAAAACTGTATTAGAAATAAAGGAAAGAAAACAACCAATGTGATGATTTATCTGTCTCCATATGGCTCCATATCTGCAAAAAAGTCCATTCAATCCAGATGATGAACCCCTGCCTTTTTTCTCGAGATACTTCCAGTTGGGCAGAATTTCCATGCAAGACTGATATATCAGATTTTTTTTTTTTCTTCCTCTGTGCTTGTTCTCACCACACAGATTGACCAGTCATCTGTGAATCTCCCATGGTTTAGCTGATAATTCATGATCGCCCTGCCATAGACCCGCAGCATTCAATATGAATTATAAAATGGCAAGCCAAGCATATCAATGGATGACAGACTGGATGTGTATGGCCCGGGGCCAGAGAGGAGTTAGAGCACAATGAGCTTCCCCATTCAGTCAACCCCGGGACTGGAAATACCAGTGTGGCACAAGGGAGGGTCTTCCATCAGCACAATGTATGGCACTGCTTGAGACAAATGTTGTGCTGAGACGTATTGTTAACCTTTACAACCTTTCGGGGAGAAACACAAGCATGCTGGTATGTTCAACCGAGGAATATTTCACAATCACAAGAAATCTCCCTTGTTACAGCGTGTGTTAACCAGAGCAGCTCGAGACTAACAGGAATAACAGAGCAGAGAATATTTTGTAGGAGCCTGTTCTCTGCTTGCACAATGTAGTGCAAAGAGAGGAAACTATGACAATTTCATACAGCAATTATAATAACTAAAATTATCATGCTTATCAGTATTATTGTGTGTGAGTGTGTGTTTTTTTTTTTAAATGTGCTGAAAATGTTAAAAAAAAATTTATTGAAAGTTCACTGACACAAAACAAACCCGTGTTGCATGCTGGAAGAATGTTGCTTAATTTAGTTGATTCTGGGCAGTTTTTACTTCAAGTTTTTCAGAGCATGATATTCAAACACGGTTATCACAATAATTAAAATTTGCAGCTAATAGTCTGGAATTTTATAGCAGTTTATCATGAAACTGATTATCTTTCATCCCGACAAGTGTAATGCAAAACCATTTACTTCCTGTCAGTGCTATAGTAATTTTACTTTTGCTTACAAAGGTAGTGATTTTTCATCATTAGGTTAGTCGCTTCACTTACTGTTAATTTTGTTTATAGTGGTTTTGAGCATTTTGATAATCATCTCAGTGTCTTAGATAACTGTTAACAACATTAGCTAGTCACTCAGTAACCCTATAGCACCAACTTAACGTAATTCTGTCATCGTCACTGTCTTCTTCATTCAAACTCAACAGAAACTTAGTGATTACGCATCCTTAAAGAGATGGTTCACCCCAAAATAAAAAAATACATATTTTTCCTCTGGCCTCTATTGCTATTTATCTATCTATACTGGAGTTTTGATATCCGCAGTAGAGATGTCTGCTCTTTCTCCAGTCTGATAGAAGCAGATGGCACTCTGACCAGGCACTGACCAGTGTCTCTTTACAAAAATCATGACCTGGTTACTCAACATAATCCACAGACCTTGTTGTGAGCAGTTTCATGTAGGAGCTACTTTCTTTCTGCAGTGGAATCTAATTAAAGTATAGAACTACTGTCTGTCTCATATAAAAACAATAGTTCCTACATGAAACTGCTCACACCAAAGTCTGTGAATCATCTTGAGTAACTGGGTCATGATTCTTGAAGATACACTGGTTTTTTTTAAATGTTTTTTTATTTTTTTTGGTCCTTTCAGCACCATAAGCCGAGTGCCATTTAGTCCCATTACATTGAAGAGAAGGCAGAAGGGTGAGATCTCTGCAGCTCAGAGCACAAAAGTATAGATGGAAAAATAGCACTACATGCCAGGCAAAAAATATGTATTTAAATTTTTTTTGGTAGTTACTTTATGTTTCACAGTTAGCTTAGAACATAATGTTAAGAGTATTTATGTGTTTGTTTTGAACACAGGATTTTTGAGCATTTTAATAGTCACCCCAGAGTCTTAGGTAACCATTAAATAGCTAGCTACCAGCTTTATGTCTATACAAACTCGACTGAAACAAAATAAAACTCTGCTAAAATAATTACAGACTCTGGCTGTTTGTTTGACATAAACCCCTTAATTCACTGAGTTAGATGTGAAAATATCCCTGGGAGAGGTAAAGTTCTTGCCATTTCCTCATTCATGATTGTTGTGTCTATTGAATTTTCAAAAAACTCTCTTGAATCTTGAATCTCTTGCAAGCTGCAACACTATAGGCCTCTCTGCTCTGATCTCCTCACTGTCTCTACAGATATCAAACACAAACCACTTAATCTTTTACATTTCCCTTTTGTGCAATATTCAGATATGAAGGCCGAGGTGTCTGCTCTCCTTTTGGCATTTAAACACAACAGCCAGCCAACTAAAAGTGTTGACACTGACTCCACAACATAATCCTCCCTAAATCTGTCTTTCTTTACTTTAGAGACTTAGATAACAGCTCTCATTCACTCACAGCAGGTACGTTCCTGTGCACTTGCCCCACCTTTGTGGCTGCTGCCTTTGAATCTGCTTGTCTTCTTTCATATCTGTAGACTGGGCGGTCTGAACCATCTAAAACAAATCTGATACCTGCATGACCTAGTTTTCTCTAGCGGTGGTGTTATCTTATAGATGTGTTATATAATGGCACAAAGATGTGGAAGAAACAGAGAACAAATAATGAGAACGAGAATTAGCATATACGAAGGGTTCAGAGGTGTTAGTGTGATGTTTTCTCTGTATTGTTCTACCCAATTAAAAATATTAAAAAGATAGAGCTTTGACATTATTCAAAGTTACAGCCCTTTTCACCAAATCAAACCCAATTTCTTATATTATTTAAGGTCTAAAATGTTTTACCAACAGCCATTAAATACATTGACATTCTGTAATTATCTCTCTATGCATTAGTTTTCATGTTAGTGACGGGATCTGCCATTCCCACACTGGATTCAAATTACCTTGGAGTTATGAGTTATAAGTATATGATTAATTTTGAGTCATGTGTCTGGCAACCACATCAATGTAAGTCTGTTTTGGCTCTGTTTTTGGTCTCCACCACCTCCCGAGGGAAATATCTGCCATAGCTGCTAAATGCTCAACTATGTTCACAAGCTTTTCTCTAATTTTGTCTCTCTGTCTGACTGCTGGTGCTGAGTAGGTACTGTACAGAGGGTCTTTAGAGCTTTTTGCTGAAAACAGCTGCAGCCTAGCTCTGTGAAGTCGAGGGCAGCTGCAGATCCAGGTGATAATCCTCTGTAGGCTCATCACTCTGAGCGACCCCTTTTATACTGTCACATTGATACATTGTTAATATAAAAAATATTGATTATAGCCGCTTTAAGGATTGTAACTTTAACTGAATAATCTATGCTCGAGTACACAGACTTGCTACGGTCTCTCTTGCAGCGGTTAATTCCATTTGATTCTGCACAAATTGACAACGTTTGTCAAAACAGAGGCCGACTTGTGCTCATTCCTCATACTGGCCGCGGAAAGTCAATACGAGGAGAGAGAAAAATCACTTCCTCTTCAACTATGTCGATGAGCGTTTCAAAGCGTGAGGAATGTTTTGGGTGAAAACGATAACCTGATTATACTCTCTCCTGGTGAGGGACAGGAGGTAATTATCAAGTCGAGTTTTTTGTTGCCAGGACTCTGATGGAAACGTAGATCATAAGGGATGCTGGCCCTCAGGGCTGGACAGGCTGAAGGTGAGTGGCATGTGGATAGAATCAGATATTGTTTTCAGAGCGACCCGCACACACACACACACACACACACACACACACACACACACACACACTTCTCACACCACACACACTCCTTTATTGATGGATGGGCAAATATGCATTCTTAGGCCTGAGAGCCCTCACATCAACTGAAACCCAAAACCTGAACTTTCTGCATACCAAAGCAGTATTCCTCTTTAAGAAATTCAACAGGACTATTCAGCTCAGTTCGAGAGCCAGGCCAAATCAGAGGGCTATTCTTCAAATGCCTCCAGAAGACTCTTCTGTATTATCTAAAATTAATCTACAAAAAATGCATCTCTGCTTGAGAGACTGCTGGGATAGTCTGCTCCATAGCAATCCGTCTTTGTTAACAAATTGTGCATCGCAACTCGACCTAAAATAAAACTTGAGGAGAAATCTATTGCAGAACAAAACATAAAGAGAGAGAGGGGAAAAAAGGCAAAATCCTAATTGAAAAGGAAGCCCCCAAAATGATGTGCTTCAGCGTCTATCTGTAATCAATGCTTGGCACACAAGCATGTGATTTTGGGTTACTTTATTTCCTGGTACAATGAGACTGAAAGGGGGGAAAATGTAATGATCATCATTAAGCAGACATACCAACATCAGTGGTTTTGATGGGCATGTAACAGACGGGTGTGTTTTGTGACAATACTTGTAATTACAGCCAAATGTACTAATCAAAAGTGAGGGAAGGAACCAAAAAAAGAGCCCTGGGATGTCATTTCAGACAATTAAAAACACTGACACATTCTTTCCCAGTTCCAGAGTCTGGCGCTGATTCAAGTGCCCTGCATTTGATGGTTGCAGGTGTACTGGCTGCACAGGACGATCTGATTTAGGCGTAAATAAAAAATGCATATTCTCTGCGGCTACAGTGCCTCAAAGTACACGCAATCTGTTATAAAGCTCAGTGTGCACAAAAGGTGCAGTTATGTACCTTTAGGGCAGTGTTTCTCAAATGGGGGTACTAGAACCCCTGGGGTAATTTGTGAGTACTGCTACGGGTATGTGAGATTTTTTTTTAAATGTTAATTAAAAAATATCAGCCATGCAGGATTCCTAAGATAATTATAGTCTGCTATAATAAGTTTAATGAAAAATGTAAATGAAAGTGTGATTAAAGGTGTGACATGCAACAATCAGCCTTGTCAGCAAACAACTACAGTATTTGTAAAGATAAAGTGCAACTTTATCATATCACAGCTAAACATGACACTAAAATACGTTTCTGAACACATTTTAAGTGACAAAGAAGCAATGTAGTAACATAACCTTGATCCATATATGATCAGCACTGCCTAGTTTCATAGTTTCAGCTGAGTTTTGGGAGTCTCAATCGAAAACCAGAGCCAAAACGGTGGCTGCCAAGTCACAATAGAATTCGTATTAAAGCTAAACAGTACACTGAAATATGTTCCTGAAAACATTTTAAGAGAGAAAGAAATAATGTAGTAACATAACCTTGATGCACATGGCTGCTGCCTGGTTACACTATTTCTTGTACTGCAGCTAAATGTTACACTAGAATATGATTCTGAAAACATATTAAGCAAGAAATAAGCAATGTAGTGATATAATCTTTGATCATCTTTGATCAAATCTGCCTAGTTTGACAGTTTCATCTAAGTTTCTGGAGTCACCGTTGGAAACCAGAGCCAAAATGGCAGCCACTTTGGTCACAATACATATCATATTACATCTGAACGTTGTAATGTTGCAATCAACTGGTTTCAATATTTCTTATATTTCAACTAATTATTACAGTGTAGTAGTAATGTCATTTAATCCAATGTAGTAACATAATCTTCATCCATATTTGATCAGCACTGCCTAGTTTCATCTGAGTTTTGGGAGCTGAAGCAAATGTTGTATACACCACCTTTAAACCACAATTTATATTCAATATTCCAATTTTCAATGCAATAAAGTAACTGCCAAAAACTGTCAACTTCTGTAAAACCTCACCGAAGATGAAAGCAAGACACGCACACACATTCACTCTGAGCGGGAAGCCAGTTTTGATATCAAATGACAGTCAAAAATCAAGAAAATGGATTTGTGGTTGAAATGTAGCTGTAATGCAGCTGAAAACAAAGACGAGGGAGTGAAAAGGAAGAAAAAAAGAGAGCCAATAAAATACCGTCAGTATCAGGAGGAATAAGTTTTAATGGGATTTACTTTAATGAGGTGACACTGATGGCTCAGTGGTGTATTGTACCTCTTTAAATAGGCTTTCTTTTTTTCTACCGAAAATATTTTGTGCTGATCAGAGGCAGGGCTGCGTATTGGCAACAATCTGGCATTATGATGCATATCACGATAGAGGGGTTACAATTCAATACATTGCAATATATTTTTAGTATAAGTATCTTAGTATACAGAACACACCAGCATATGCAAAGAAAGTTTACTTTTTATGCAATTATAATTTTCATTCATCATAGTCACTCTAACATCCACCATCATAGCACTACTTTTTGTGAAATCTGAGCCTTGGGAAAGATATGTGCTTACAAGGGATGTTAATGATTAATCATTAATTGATTAATCACTGTTAGGAATTTAAAAAATGTATTAATCGTGAATCAGCAGCCTAGAAATTGCCGTAAGTGTGTCTCATTTTACATTGTTTTGTCTGGTGGAGCCACGTGTTGAAGAAGGAAACTAAAAATGAGAATGAAAATGAGAAAAAAAAAAAATAAAAATAAAAAATTATTTATTAATTATTAATGATCAATAGACTGTTAGCATTTTCAACTATCGGTTAAGAAAACTGGCCAAAATTTTAGTGCTTACTTTTTCTCTCAGTTAATGATATTAGATTACAACACCGCCACAAGTAAACAATTAATAATATAAATATAAATAATAAATCAATAAGTGATACAGTATCACAAAACATAAGTGTATCGATATTTCAGCACAACCTAGTCAGGTGGTACTTGGCTGGAAAAGTATTTTAAATAGGGCTCTTTATTGAAAAAAGTTTGACAAGCGCTGCTTTAGGGTAAGGTCTCCGACGCAGCTTGCGAGTGTTGTTTTGAAAGTGAAGAAATGTGTCAGTGAAAGTGTCCCTGAGTTGCCTAGAATTCTCAATGAGTTCAGAACAAAGTGTTTGAAACACCTTTTTCAGAACTCCAAGGGTAAAACCGCTGAAGAGGAACTATTAGCACACCCTGAAGAATGCGTGCTAATAAATTCAACACGTTCATAAGCTGGATAAGAATAAGAAGTGGCTTCTTGAAAGGTTGACCAGAATCACATTAACACCACTCTGCCACGTAACTCCATGGTAACTTACCTTCTGAAGAGTGAAAGCAAATGAGAAGGAGCAAGAGGCAGTGAAACACTGGACACCTCCACGGTGTAGGGGCCATTGTGTGTTGTATGCAAACGATCCAAGAGCCTGTTGGCTAATAATAGTGGTTCAGCGTGTCGCAGTGATAGAGCGGAAAGCTGGAGCGATGTCAACGATCAGTAGTTCTCAGAGATGCATCACCAGTCATCTTCTCATCTGGAAAAAAATGGAGAGGAAAAAAGCATGAAAATGGAGGGAAATGGACGGTCATCATCAGCTGCACCACAGCCTTGTTGTATAATTACCTCCGACAAGGAGGTTATGTGTTCAGCGCCATTTATTTGTCCGTTTGTCAGCAGGATTATGGAGAAACTACTGGCCCGATTTTCATGAAACTTGGAAGGGTGTAGCATGGGTTGAGGAAAAGCCCATTAAAGTTTGGAGTGGATACACAAATTATTTTCCACTTTGGTTAACACTATGAGACAGGGCATTCGGCCTTCATGAAATAAATGCCATACATCTTAAAATCCAGTAATAGCAAAGTTCAGTAGTGACAAAACAATAATACAATGACTCCATATCACAGTCCACATTCACAGGTACCAGTAATCCTCATAATCGCCAACCCTCCCGATTTTCCCGGGAGACCTCAGTTTTTCATTACCCCTTCCCGGTTTTCTCCCGGAGTCACAATTCTCCTGTATTTCCATAGGTACCGCAAATTTTCCATTTTGTTATCGCAATCTTTTTCTAACACCGTTAAAGTCCTACACGTTTAAAATTCTCCACTTGGGCAACAACACAGCTGCACCAAGTGTTGTGCATGTTCAGCCCACTTTATCCAGCTCTCCTTAACACATCCATCCTCGTGCCTCGTCCTCCTCAGTGAGAGAGAGAGAGAGTGAGAGAGAGAGAGAGAGAGAGAGAGAGAGAGAGAGAGAGAGAGACATGTGAAGAGTACTAAGAGAAAAAAAATTCAGATGTCCTGGAAAAAAGAATTCTTACGGAGACTACATTGTTAGAAAAACAATTGTAAAATATCAATTTTCTGTGTTATTGTGATCATATTTGACATTGGACTAAATAAAGCTGAATGTTGTGGTATCTGTTTGCAAGAAGTGTGTACTGATTATTTTGTTATTTTCATTCTGTAAAAGTCACGAGAATGCAGGAAACCAGTCTGAAAAAAATCAATTTTCTCCCTATTTTTGAGGACTCAAGGTTGCCAAGTATGGTAATCCTCGAGGTTAGACAACACTTGTAGCTGCTCAAGCTTCCTACAGAAAAGCAGTAATTGTGGAGCACTTGGTGACAGAGGTTTCACGGAAGGACCGGTACAATTGTGACATCGCCACAAGAATTGCGACAACACTTTTTTTCTCAAACTAATGTAGAGCTATGAAACCATGAATACACACAATATCATTTAACTAATTATACTCAAATTTGCATATCACAGAGGAGCGATCTCTCCAAGTGCCCTTCTAGTCTTTTTATCTGGATTTAAGTGTGTGAATTACAATACAAGACATCATGTACAAATACTTTGTTACTTTAATGTTTTCAGGTGTCTGCATTTTACTTGAGTAACTATTTTTCTGACAATATGTTACATTTACTTCCTATATTCCTTACATCTTCAAAACAGGCTCATTAATTTAGTTTTAATGCATTTGAGGGGAACATCAAGACTGATTTCAGTTTAAATGGATGAGACAATAACACAGGGAAGATGATTCCTTGGTGTATACCATGAGTGCGTATCATGCAAAACAGACATAACAAGACGAAAAACTACGAAAAAGACACAACAACATGAAACAGGCAGAGAGGAAGACTTGATCATAAAGAAAAGCTCAGGTTTGGTTAGGTTTGCACAGAAATATCTGTCAGAAAGGGTTTTTACTTTTTACTTTTATACTTTGAGCACTTTTCAGAGGAGCCTGTATTTTTTTTTTTCATTTCTACTTCAGTAAAGAAGTTGAATCAGTACCTCTACTTTTACCGGTCCTTTTTTTCACACAAGTGTCTGTACTTCTACTTGAGTAAAGAATGTGTGTACTTTTACCTCTGGTATTTTCTAGGAACTTCCACAGAAATATTAAAACTTTTTTCTCAAGTGTTTATGAGGACAAGAAAACAAAGCAGATAGCGTGCCTCGCCTTCTGCACTTATTCAGCACTCTGCGACGTGTTACCACTGAATGTTTACACTGCCTCATTCTCCCACTCTTCCCTGTTCCACCTTCCCCATTTACTCCCAGGATCCCCGCGGGAGAGAGCTTGTCGCTCCGGCAACACGTTCACACAGGACGCCATTAGAGACACAGCTGCTTTGTGAGTTACTTTTGTCTCCTTCCTTATCAAGGGGTGGCAAAAACAGTCCTTTGTCTGCAAAAGCAGCGAAAGGTTAGAGCCTGAGACAGCCTAACACACACCAGACAGATAAGCTGCTTACCAAAGTCAAACACCAAGGAGGGATGTGTTGTGTCATATGTGAAATGCCACACACACACTCACATATGCATGCCTGCACAAACATAACCAAGGACACGCACACTCCTGACGACGTGGACACACATGCACAAACGAGCGCACACACCGACACATTGTATCTTGTTTATTCCCATGTGGTTGCCACACAACATCTCCCCAATGCACACACACACACACCAACATCATAAACAGGATTGGTCACTTGGTAGCCGTCGCTATGCAAAGGAGAGTGAATGCTTCCCGTGTCTGAATGCTGCTCCTTCAGAGCCACCCGTCAACCACCCTGATTATTTTATAATGAACCCAAATTTGAGCAGCAGAGCAGTCAGCTCTGATCGCTCTGCGGGCCTCACTAATGCGCTAGGATATTTTTGGCAACACGAAAAACCCACAAAACATGGGAAGCTTTCACATTAGCAGACTGAGTAATAATGTAAGTCACTATGGGTCCGTGCTAGGGCTGCAACTACCGATTATTGTCATTGATTAATCTGTCAATCATTTTCTACATTAATCGATTAGTTGTTTGGTCCATGAAATGACAGAAAGTGGTGAAAAATGTTGTTAGCGTTTCCCAAAGCTCAGTGTGACATCCTCAAATGTCTCTTTCTGTCCACAACCCAAAGATATTCAGTTTACTGTCATAGAGGAGTACAGACAACTGTTTTGGAGATATCTGCCATAGAGATGTCTGCATTATCTCCAGTATAATGATATAGATGGCAATTGGCTTGTGGTGCTCAAAGCAGCAAAAAAAAATACATTTAAAAAACTCAGTGGCAATCCCTCTTTCCAGAAATCATGACCCAGTTACTCAGTATAACATACAGCTAACAACTCACACCTAAACAATCTAGATGGGTAAATAGCACCGCAGGTAAGAGGACAAATGTGTATTTTTGATTTTGGGGTGAACTGTTCCTTTTAAGACACACTGCTCCCAGGATATAATGTGCGTCCATCTTAAAAATTACTGGGCAGAAACACATCTTCTTCTACTGAAATCAAGGAATTTAGATATTTTATTCATGAAAAAAATGACTTGAAATGAGCAACTGATGATCAAAATAGTTGGCAAGTCATTTAATAGTTGGCAACTGATCAGCTGTGGTTCATTCTCTACATGACCGATGCCTTGTCGGGAAGATAACAGCTGAAAAAATGCCCCACTGGATCTGCACCTATAGTCTGACGCAGCCTGAGCGAGAGTGTTTATTTTCATTTGAGGTCACCCCGGCCGAGCGGTTGTGCAGCAAAGTCTGAGCCAAGGAAACACACATAGAGCTAACTTATAATTTATCAGTTAAACTTGGGTGGTTTTTATAGGAGTTGTGGTTTTATTTGTCTTACAGCTGTTTATCTGCCAGTGGCGCCGAACCAGATCAGATAAGGCTGAAAATGGAGGGTACAAGCTCTCCTGCAAGGGAAGTCTCTCACACTACGGGTCTACTGAGGCTGCTCATTCGCTCAAGTCCTCTAACAGGCCTGCCACCAGTTCAATATTGGGCAGAACACCAAATCTCCAGAGACACACGTGACTTCTTCCTCGGCCATTTATCTTCTGTAAATATGAGGCCTGGGGCCATGGGGGTAACCATAATGGTGGTTGACAGGAGGAGATTGGAAACTGTTGGGGGGACATCCCCCTGCCCTTCTGGCCTGCTGGGCCCGCTGAGCCACTCAGCCCCTCCAGACACCAGGGGGCGAGAGCCTGCCAGGCCTCGCGGATGCAGACTTGCCCTCGCCACCCCAGGGTTCTTTTCTCCTGATCGGCCGTCGCCCCGCTGGGTAACATGTCTCCTTTTCTCCCTTAAGCTGGTGGAGGACACAGGCCTGCTCATCTTCCTAAAAACACTGTTTTGTTTGGTGGGATTTCTGCAGTGAATCGGGCTGGACTTGAGATAAAAGGATTAGGCGATTAACATTAAGATGCTTTACACAAGTACTGACAGACGTATCATAATTTCACATCAGGGGACGGAGGGGGGGATGATGGTTGCGGGGGGCTAAGATGTTCTCAAGCAGAAAATGATTTTAAGAGGTAAGCGAGGCATCGTTAACCCCTCAGAGATTGTGCCGAGGAATTATCTACACCAATCCCCCCCTGAAGCCTGGGAATTGAGGTTACTTGTTTCTCGGCCAGCGATTTCCGCATAATGATCACCATGTTCCACTGAGGCAGACGTTTAAAAAAAGGTACACAGTTATGACTAACTGTCACCACCTACACTTAATCTAATGAGCTCAAACATAGCATACACACCAAAAGACCACTGAGAAGTGCACACATTCTTCACTCAAGGAGAAGTACAGATATTAGTGTAAAAAGACTCCAGTGAAAGTAGAAGTACTGATTCAACTACTTTACTCAAGTAAAAGTGAAAAAGTACAGCCTCTGAAATGTACTCAAAGTATAAAAGTAACCCTCCACGGTCAAGTCTTCCTCCCTGTCTGCGTTGGCTTCCGACATTTTTGAACTGTTAAGTCTTTAACAGTGTTTTAGTCTTGCTACGGCCTTCTCGTTTTTTTTTTTTGGTCTTGTTATGTCATATTCATCTTGTTACATTAATTTTTTGTTTTTCTACATCGTTTACATAATTCTCATCTTGTTACATCTTGAAATGTCGTTTCTTTTACGTTTTTCATCTTATGTTGTTAATGTTGTTACATTGTTTTTTGTTTAACGTCTTTAAAATAGTTTTCTTCTTGTTAAAATGATTTTTCATCTCATTTATTATGTCTTTTACGTTCTTTTCATCTTGTTACATCCTTTTTGTTACATTGCTGTCTTGTTATGTCTAACAGTGTTTTTGTCATTACGTTTTGTTATGTTGTTTTCATAATCTTATCTTGTTACATCTTGTTAATTTGTTTACACTGTTTTCGATTTGTTACATCTTGTTACGACAAGTCTTGTTAGATTGTTATCGGCTTGTTACATAAGTTCTTGTCTTGTTATGTCTTTTACATCGTTTCTGTCTTGTTACATCATTTTCGTCTTGTTACGTCTCATTACATCTCATATGTCGTTTCCGTTTCTTGTCACAACTTCTTACATCTTCTACATCGTTTTTGTCTTGTTATGTCTTGTATGTCGTTATTGTCTTATGTCTTTTGTGTCATTTTCATCTTGTTATGTTTAGCTGTCTTGTAACGTCACTTTGGTCTTGTTAGGTCATTTACGTCTTTTCTATGTGTTACTGTCCCATCCATCTAGATCGAAATCAGTCTTGATGTTGGGGAGGCAGTGGACATTGATGCAAAATAAAACCACTAATCACTAATTCCACTCAAATGCATTACAATTAAAGTAATAACCCTGTTTTGAAAGTACAGATACCTGAAAACTCTACTGAAGTACAGTAATATTGTACAGTATTTATACTGTTATTTCCCACCTCTGCTGACTAAATAAAAGTTATTCATTTGTATCTGTGCCCTGAGCTCCTCTTCCTAAAAAATAGCAGCACATACATATTCCCACAGGTTTTCTCTCTCTATTAACAGTATATCTTTCTGGAAACAAGACAAAAAAAAGAAATGAAAAATGATACACAAACATTCAGGACATCTGTTTTTCTTTTGTCTCTTATACATACACAGTGGAAACCCAAGGAGAGGAATCTATCATCAGTTAAGATAATGGAGAAAATCACAGTCCACAGCCAATTTTTCACATCAGCCTGATAGAAATAATAAGCAAGCATTTAAAAGAGGACGGCGAGCAATTAAAACATAATTAAAATAAATGGATAGAAGGAGACAGCCCACATGTCTTAACATGAAACACAAGGCTGTGTGCAACAGCCGGGCTGAATGAATGTGAGTCTCCCTTTGACAAAGCTTGTGTCTGCCTCACTCAAGCTGGAGAGGCGTCCAATGAAAGAGAGAGTGAGAGAAGAGAAGGAGAAGGGGAGGAGGGGACGTGGGGAGTTTGAGAGTTTTCTAAGCCGGGAGGGACTAAATGGATGGGAGACGGAGAGCAGAGGAGGAGAAGAATGGAAGGGGGAGAAAAGAAAGAGGCGGCGGGGTCACTGCCGAGGATTGACAGCCTGTGAGTATGGCCTGACCTCCTGGGTTCGCCTCCAAGTTTTCTCCACAGGCTTAGAGAAGACAAAAATAAAGCCCAGGAATGTTAATTTATTTTCAATTGTCAACGCCGAGGAGAGACAGATAAAGAGCGCATACATACATATCAAGTAAGACTGGAACAAAACTAATGCGCGAGTCCAAGTGTAAGCTGAAATCCTACAAGTGAAATAGAGATGTGGCTCTGTTGAAGCTGCATCTTGCCAACACAATGATCCGTCTCCCACTCTTTGAATAACTACTAATTTGGAGAACTTTCTGCCCCGCCCCCATGCCCTACATTCAGGACAAAAAAAGACGCACATGTGAGAGAGGGGAATTTCAAACATCAGAAAATGGTTGATGGGCTAGAAGTGGGAGACGGGAACTACAGGAACTAAGAAAACACAGCCTCCAGACACTTTTTTTTTTTTCTCCCTCTGTCTTCGGTGCACCCTGATGTTCCCAAGGAACTCTTTTGTCATGACAGTCCTGTCAGGGCTGCGCTTTCAACCCCTGCAGGGACATGATGTCATTTCCTTGGCTCCACCAGTGATGTAGAGAACTTGCCATCAACTGCCAGACAGAGAGATGGGCCGACACCGAGTAGCAGCACAGTCTGCATGCAGTGTTTTCTCAACACACAGCTGATAAGATACACTATTAGGATAAAGAGGTTGTAAACTGAGGCTTACTGAAGTGCACGCTGAGACAATACAGACAATACTTAAGAAATATGCAAAAGATATTCAAAAATCTGCTGGTTTTCATGGTAAGCTGAATATTTGGGATTTTGGACTGTTGGCAAAACAAACAATTTCAACCTATGAAAATCAACAGAATATCCTGAACAAATGTTTTTCTATTATGGTATAATTAATATTTACAGTATAAATGGATTTTAAGACTACTGGTGGGATAAAACAAGCAATTTGAACATATAAAGAGCCACAAAATATCCTGAACAAACCTTTTTTTCTGCTATTTTAATGAAAACACTGCTGCAACAGTCAATTAATGAATCAACAGCTATTTTAATTACTGATTAATCATTTTGAATTAAAAAAAAATAGGATAAATTGAAATTTTCTGTTTCTCTTTGTTCTTTATTATGATCAAAATTAGTATATAAATGGGACTTTTGGACAAAAACAAACAATTTGAACATATAGAACGACATAGGACGATAGAGTATCCTTTCATGCTTTTTTGGCGAAAGCAGATCTGCGATAATTAATCAATTAATCAATTAACTGATAATAACTATTTTGATAGTTGAGTCATTTTTTAGGAAAAAAGGAAAAATGCTTAAATTGCATTGCTTCCAGCTTCTCAAATATGAATATTTTCTTCTTTTTTTTTATATTAAAGCATGGCTGCAACATTTAGTTGATTAGTCTATTATATCAAAATGACCATTTTCTGGTTGTCATAGTCTTCAATTAGAATACTTCTTTATGCTTCTTTGATGATATAGCTGCAACGATTAGCTAAAAATATTTTGATAATAATTTGAAATCATCATCAGTTTGCATCTTCTCAAACATGATGCTGGTTTTGTTAAGTCTCCTAATTATAATAAAATCAGTTTATATACCTGAGTTTTGGACTATTGGTCAGACAAACCAAGTCATTTGGAATCTGTGATTGTGAAAAAATTCGAAACAAACCTCTTTATTCTGATGAGCCAGTGTGTGCCACTTATTCCATCATAATTACAGCTTGTTCCAGTGCCTATAAATAATTAATGTGTCAACAGGTGTTTTTGTGAAGATAGATCACAGAACTTCTTACATCGTCTGTTTAGGTCTGGGTCAGAGTGAGTTCCTGTAGCACTTAAATATGCACAACTCTAATTCAAGGCACTTAAACTGCAGCTTTTATGTTTTGTTTTGTTTGGGGGATAAATTAAAAGGCTCCAGATTAAACACAGACATCTGAAGAAATAAAAAAGCTGATCTTCGGCGCAGCTCAAAAAGCTCGAACAGAAACCCCCTGAAAGGTGCAATGCTTCACTATTTTATTGAGAGAGCACAACAGTTGGTGTGTTCAGCGGCTCTTGGCCAAATGATTGAGGCAGTAGATAAGATAGAGTGCCAGCGGGCAGATGGACATGGTGAAACAGAGAGGGGTGAGCAAAGAAGCTTAGTAAAGTGAAGAGAACAAAGAAGACCCAGACTGAACAACCAGGTTAGTGTCAAGCAAAATAAAGCGAGGGTGGTGTGTAGTCTTCAAAAAGGAGCTGCAGAGGAGCAGACACTCACTAAAAGGGTAAAAGTGGAGGTTTCAGTCAAGGTTTGTAGCTGAAATTACCACAAAGTCTGTAAAAATGCCTTAATGACTCATATCATCTCTGTCTACTTCATCCATCAACAGCAATACTGACTTCAGGGTTGGAACCTACTCTCATTATTGATCAAACTGTCATTTATTTGTACAATTCATCAATTAATTGGTCTCTGTTGTCTGTAAAATGTCAGAAAATTCCAAGGAGACAAGGTGATGTCTTCAGATGTCTCCTTGCGTCCAACCAACCGTCCAAATTTGTCCAACCAACCGTCGAAATCCACAAATATCCACCATAGTCATTTATTTGAACAATTGAGCTATAATATTGATTTTCTGACATTTTATAGACAATATAAAGTTTATATTGTCTATAAAATGTCGGAAAATTCCAAGGAGAGAAGGTGATGTCTTCAAATGTCGTCTTTAGTCCAACTGTCCCTCAAATATTCACTTTAGTCATTTATTTTTACAATTCATCAATTAATTGCTCATATTATATATCAACTGTCCAGAGGGACGAGGTGATTTCTTCAAATGTCTTGTAGAAAACATCCAAACAGCCAAAATATTCACCTTAGTACCACTGAAGACAAACAAAACCACAAAATATTCACATTTGACAACCTTGAACCAGTGGATATTTGCTTTAATAATTACATAAATGTCAATCAAAATCAAAATATCACAAACTTTGTAAACAGAGCTGCAACAATTAGTCAATTAAGTCATTTCTTAAGAAAAAATGTTCAAATTCTCTAAAAATTCTCTTCTCAAATGTGAATATTTACTGGTTTCTTTAGTCGTCTATGACAGTAAACTAAATATGGCTCCAACTACTGATTATTTTCAGAATCAATTAATCTGTTGTTCATTTTCTCAGTTAATCAGTTAGTTGTTTGGTCAATAAAATTTGTCCACAACCCAAAGATAATCACTTTACTGTCATATACAACTTAAGAAACCAGAAAATATTCACATTTCAGAAACCGAAACCAAAGAAATTGGACATTTTTTTCTGAAAAACCAGCCGAAAATACCCCAGCAATTAATCCAAAAGTTGACAACTAATCGATTGATCAACTAATCGTTGCATCTCTAGCAGTGAATATCTTTCGGATGTGGACAAAACAAGACATTTAAAGACGCCACCTTGGGCTTAAGAAAACAGCGATTAACATTTTTCACCAATTTCTGACATTTTATGGATCAAACAACTAATCCATTAATAATCGACAGATCAATTGCTAATGAAAATGATATTTAGACGCAGCCCTGGGTGTCAATATTACTTTGTTAATGCTAATGTTGACATATTTAAACCACCTGCTTGGTGCAGATAATAAACTCAATTTTAGATTCTCCACCTGAACAGTTTGTAAAAGGTTACGTTGGCTTATTGAGACCATATTTGTGCGCAAATTTGAAAACATGTGAGAGAAAAAAAAGACTAAAATGTCTGTTTCATTCATTAATATTCGGCTACAGATTACACCAAGCCTGGTAGCTGTTCCTGCTCGGCATTTGGAATGAATGGTTCGACCTCTGAGCCATTGGCTGAGTACTATTGGGTCACCGGATAGGAGCAGAAGAGAGCCGCAAAAGAGAGGTTTCTCCTTTTCAATCAATCTCTTCATAAATGTACTGACAGCCTCACTTCTCACCTCCTCCACGCATAAATCTAGCACTCCCCTGCCTGCTCGTCATCCACACAAACACACACCCACACACACAC